>PNEQ01085421.1:24251-47873 GCA_003012365.1 Medauroidea extradentata | reverse complement strand
TCAATGGAAAGCTCACAAAAAAAGCTTTAAAATGAGCCCAGATAGAATTCTGTATCTTGCAAAGAAGCAAAGATAATTTACTTTATGTAATCTGTGAACAGTGAAATGATGGAAATTTAAAAATGCCGTAGAGTCAAAACCAAATAGAGTAGAAGGCTGGAAATTTAGGACGAAAGTTCTTTCATAGACTACTAAATATTTGCCAAATATAAAAAAAATTGGAAGGGGTCAGGTTGAAAATGAATTTTTTTTCGTTGATTTGACATGGAATGACCCGTTTATTTCTTCAAAGGGGTTTATACATTGTAGTGTATGTAGATGACCTAATGATATTTCCAGATGATAAAGAAAAATAGGTGATATAAAAAAGCATTTAATAGAAAAGTTTAACATGAAAAAAATGAACGAAGGAAAGAGGGACTTCAATTTCCTAGGACTAGAAATAAGCTATAATGATACATGTATGTAGGGCCTACATTAATCAGACCAAGTTGATAAAGACAATATTGAATAGGTTCAATATGACAAATTGTCGATATTCAAACTTACCAATGGAATTGAAACTTGATCTGCAACCATCAGAAACATGTGATAGTGATGTGCCATATAGAGAACTAATATGGTGTTTAATGTATATCATGTTAGGTTCTCGACCAGAATTAAGCTATCCCATTGGGTATTTTAGTAGATTCCAGAACTGTTATGGAAAAGAGCATTATAAGTATTTACTACGTACATTGAGGTATTTAAATAAAACAAAAGAGTATTGTCTGTGTTACGCTAAAAACGATTGCAAAATAGTAGTCATATATAGATGCAGATTATGCAAATGATAGGAAAGATAGAAAAAATGTATCAGGATACTTTGTTAGGGTATATGGAAATAATGTAATTTGGAAATGTAAAAAGCAGAACTGTGTCAGTTTATCGAGCACAGAAGTAGAATATGTAGCGTTGGCCACTGCAGCCACTGAGAGTGTGTTTGTGAAAAAGATTCTGTGTGAACTGCTTGCTATCAGTAATACATATAAGGATAGTTATACATTAAGACAATCGTGAATTAAAATGTCATGTACATTAGAAACAAAATGTTCAAAGCATATTCATGTGAAGTATCACTACATTAGGGATCTTGTACAAGACAAGGTAGTTACACTAGTATATGCAGATACTAATAACCAAATTAGTGATTGTTTAACCAAACAGGTTCCTTATTGTAAATTCAAAACGTATGTTTTTGGATTAGAACTGTCGAAATTGGAGGAAGGTGTTGTAAGGCAATTTCGTCCTATACAAAGGGAAATTGTGTGTGTCAACAGAGTAGTTATGTTATGTGAAGTTGGCACTACTGTTGAACAATGTAATCAATGGAGTGATTAATAAATCAGTCTCAGTCTGCTGTTAACGAGTTTTCTGCAATGATGACCTTGTTCAAACATAACTGTTAACGAGTGTTCTGCAATGATGACCTTGTTCAAACATAACAAATATTTGTCTAAAATTTTTTTCATGACATGTAGAAATGTTTTTTATGTTTTTACAACCTGATCTTAAAACTAGGAGTTTTTTATCTCATCAGTAAAGTTAATAAATGCTTTTGAGTTCTGAAGATCCACTGTAGGATAGATTATGACATAACTCTCTTACTACAATCCCAACAGAACACTCAATTCTTCTAACGTAACATTGCCTCACTTATTAACTATGGCCTATCACAATAAGAAACATAACTTGACAAAAATAGTCAATTGATCTAACTTGCAGGTCATATTTATTATATTACTCAAAAACTCAGACAAGAATATTATTTTCACCCACAGCACAGTTGGACGCTTGCTACTGGCAAGACTTGTAGGTATTCACTATCTAATGCTGAAGACTTGCCGACTTACAAAATGCATATCAGCAAATAGAAACATGTCTCAGCATGCAAGGCAAGCAAAGTCGATAAGCTCACGTAGAAACACTGCGTGCAGAGACTTGTGCCAGGACAACTATTCAAACCAGTATAGTATACATGTTTTCACATTCAAAACCTACCAACCTGAATAAATTATTTGCACCTTTATTTTAAACAGGTGCTCAATAAATTTCATTGCACTTTACTTATTTTTACTTAGTAATAAACATTTCAGTGTTAAGTCAAATTTCATCACATTCTAGGTTCTGTAACTTTTTTGCTGGTCAAAGTAACAAAGCAAGCTATTTTTTCTTAAAAGAGTATATGAGGTGCTTTATAATCCATATAAGTTTAAATTTTTTAAGTTGGTCGCACATTAAATTTATTTGTCCTGAAAACATAATTTTTCAAAAATCTTTGATTTTAGAGAATTTTTTTTTTGCAGTGTAGGATTGTAAGTATAATAGGCCTAATGTTTTTTTGCTAGCACACAAAGTAACCACAGGGGTGAAATCACTGGAAAAATATTCAAGTTGTTCCTCAAAGTCCTTCACAAAATTTTTAATATTTTAATTTACTGAAAACTGAAGTTTTTGTAGTTAGTTTCATACATACACGAAGTAGTGAATACAATTAATATTTCTATAGACCCAAAAATTGTACATTTAATGAGCTTTTCAATGATACAAATATGAGGAGTATAGGCCTAGCTCTTTTATTTAAAAGTTATGGCCCATCCAAAACTACCCCAAAATGATTTTACACAGTACTTCCAACAAAAAATTGGCTATATTTCATAAAGTATAATTATTAAAAATCTAAAAATTTGGGCCATTTCTTAGGGAGAGTAATAGAAAACACTACCAAAATTTCAGGAAAATAAAAAATCATGCACCAAAAAAAAATTCAATTCTGTGTATTTGTCATGGAATGACCCTGATGTATTGGCATATAAGCTAGTGTTATGGCAAATATTATGTATTATTACAAAATGCTTAATACAAATATTTTGATATTCATAAGTAGCTATGCAGTAATTTTTCACTAAAAATTGTTCATCCAATCTTCCAAAAAATGGCACATAAACATACTTAACTCTCTTTAGTGAGAAAAAATCTCACAGGCGACCAGAGGAGCCAGTTATCTCCTAGCGATCACTCGTGGGTTAATAGTTGTAAAACGTAGGAATATTGCAACTTTCATATCTGGGAAATACAACTTTGCAGTTTTTACAATGACCATTTTATACAGTCACCAAACCATGTGAATGTTAAAAACTGTTCAAGAATTAAAAGTATGTGGTATTAATATTGAATAAGAGATTAAACACTCCCACATCTGCACATTCAATGATGTATAATTTATTTCTCAAATCCACAGTAATTGCAGCGTCAGAGAGTTGTGGTTCTATGTGCCTAGTACAACAAATACGTTCAGCAATTTCCCTATTAAGTTTGTTTTCTTTATAACATCCCCAGGGAGGCTATGTAATTTTAGCCATTAACAAACACATGGTAATAGTAGGCTTAGTCAAAATTTTAGCTAAATTTATAATATTAATTATTCAGCATGTTGTAAAATTATTTTGCATAGGCTATAACTTATTGACATTTTAACAATGTAGTATTTTATTTAAAAAATACCCAAAGTGTTTTAATTAGATGGCATTTACACATAAACAACACGTGAAATGCCAGGATTCGTTTACGCACAGTGAAATTAATTTTGAAAATTGTACTATTTCTGAATTATTGAGGTTGGCAGCTATGCACTGATAATTTACTACATGAATTGGAACGGGCACTTCATTAAGAAATAATTATCATATATTTTTTAATCATTATAGCTACTGCTGATAAAACGAAAGATTTCTTCCAATTTAGTAGCATCTGTCTGAACACAAATATGTGGTTGGAGTAGTTAATGATTATGAAATTTCTCAATCAAAACCAATGTCATATGGGAACTGAAAAATTGTGCCTGCTGTCACTTTTATTGTCAGAGGTGGATGTTATTTATTTATTTGGAAATTATTACATGCCCTCAAACAGCACAAGGTCTTGGTAGAAGAAAGACAGAAGGAAAGGAGTCTGCCACAGACTTTGTTATGGAAACATCCCAGCATTCGCCTAGAGTGATCCCAGAAAACCGTAATCAGGATTGTCGAAGGCAGGTATCGAACCCGGGTTCACCCTAATATGAAGCGAGTGATTTACAACTGCTCGGCCATGATCTTTTATCAAGCAAAAAAGAGTATATTAATGTTCTGCAGTGATGTCAACTTACATGTATCACTCATTTCCACTACTTTTTTGATATCTATAATCTTAAACTTAAACAAGAACGTATATAAAACGATGTCTACTAGTAGCCTATTGTTTGAATTTGTTTTACTGTATATTAAGTAATTTTTTCCATACTTTAACATAAAGTTGAAGGTAATTACAAATTTTCGTCTGAGAAAAACTTATCGAAAACAAAAATTTTTTGTCAGGGAAGTAAATTAGACAACACAATAAAACCTTACAAGCAAACTTATTGAGGATTTAATTTTATATTTGCTCCAATTTAGGATTTTAAAAATAGTTGCCAAACATGTAGTAGAAACGAAGGATCATTGCCTTAAATTTGTGTACGGGAATTATTTATTGTTTGTCTTTCCTTTATGACTTCAAATGTTCATGTTGGTTTGATGTAATGTGTTGCTATTGTTGCTACTAGTTAGCTTAAATGGTTTGTTTGGAACATCCTGTTTCTTCTGAAGCTACCTTAATGCGTTAATAGTATAGGAGAAATACTAAAATAAGATCAATACAATATTTCACTCCCTTTCTCGTAGCCTACCTATATTACAACTTCCTATATTAAGACTTTTTATTGTTATGCCTTTCATGAATATAAACAAAAAATTACACTTATGGAACTCTGTTTCGTTATCAGTCAACACGTACAACGAATCGCTTGGCCGCGAGACACACTATCACTACTGAATCAGTTTAGGATACGGGACGAAGAGAACTGCTGACTAAAGGAAGCCTATATCTTATTTATTAACCTTTCCAGACATAATGTCATAGTCAGCAAAGATAATGGGACTTTTTTTTTTCAGCCAACACTTTGAGCAACACTCAGCTGTCTAGTTTGTAGGGCAAGCGCATGATAATAATACGCCACAAATTTCACAGCTGTAAACAAGAGAACGGCTAAAGCTATTGAGGTAGGGTAGCTCTTAAAAATAGATTAAGCTCATTACAAAAACTTCCTATCTAACTTGAATAGCAAAAAAGTTTCTCACACTGACCAACTTTTTGATGTTTCACTTTGTTAGAAAGTGCACATGATAGAAAAAAAATGTACAACAAAAAAAATTTAGCCTGGAGATTTTTTTGTTGGCATCCAGATACGGTACATGAAATTACACAACATAAAAATCTGGATACGATTTTGCTTTTGATTTGTAAGTTATGACATGATATATTTAAGGATGTATGAAAACAGTACCAAGTTTAAAAAATTTGTTTTTTAATTTTTTCAACCCCTTAAAATGGTGTAAATGATGAACCAACTATTTCACCGAATGCACAATAGGTATGCAAAATTTTTAAGATCAAAGTTACAACATGAAAGTGTTAAGATTTTTGGCAACAGGCGAGACAACACAAGGACAGTGCTAACGGCAGTTACTGTGTGTTGAAGAAAGAGAGTGAATGTCCTTATAACCCTGTACTGCAATCTAAGCGTGAGACGGTCTATAGTGGTTTATATTACCACTTGTGAGCAAATAAGAAATAACATCCAAAAATTACTCATTAAAATACTTAAAGGGAGACATTGTTAGATTATTCACTGTAGCAGTTTCGTGCTTATTATTATTTTTCCCTGTTGTTGAGGTAATTGCAAGAAAAAATTAGAGGTTATAACAATTGGAGGTAAATTGACTATTTAAATAAAAATGGCTATTCTCCGTTCACTCTAAGTTGAGTCCTGAAGTAAACAAATAACGTAATATTATTGCACTTCGCTAGCTTCTAATTGGCTCAATTAGTGCAACGCGCCGACGTACTATTTCCAACCGACAAAACTGTGTACAGTCGGCATCATAGGAAACAACAACGTCCTATATATTAAAACAATACTGCGTGAAATTTTTGTACGTGTTATCGACATACGGAAACCAAAGTTACACAAAAACTTGATAAAAATATTGACGTCATGTGCAATTACAGTATATTTCAAAATTTAATTGTAATATTCAAGCCATGACTAACGATTGTATTCAAATATTCTGGTACTACTATAACGAAAATTTGGTACTACATGCAGAAAAAAGTTGTCAACAAAATGTGATTGAACTTACGTTAAAGCCCTCCTGGATAATTTTGTACTTCGTTTTGGAAAAATTACATTTTATAAATCACCAAACACTCTGTCGATAATTCACGACACATATTTGTTATTTTTTTATTGTAAAGAATGTTATGCGAGATTTTTATTCATGCCTAATAAACATCACCGCAGTTTGTTTAGTAATGAAGACATATCCACATTTCGAAAACCATGCAACACATTTTCACTGTTCACGTCCAGCGTCACATAACCTAACTCGCATGCGATGTAAACATAGGCAGGCGCGGGAACGGAACGAATTGATCAAGGAATTTTGGTTTGAATGAACTGGAACGGAAAATGGATACGCGGAGAAACCATTCGCAGTAGCCACAACATTGACGCGTTATGTCCAAAAATTCTTTTAAAAAAATATAACACATCTGATTGTGATATTACTGACTTATTTTTACAGTGGTTATTATTACCTACTGAACTAAACTTTTGGTATTTTCAGAGTACTGTACATCTCTAAATACTGGCAAGTGTACTGTACCAAGAAACTCGTACGTTCAACAGTGCGTCAGTCGTTAAATAACTCGTGAATCAACTGTACGGACGTGTCGTCCGCTAACCATAATTATAGTAATAAACATATAGAGTCTTAGATTGTGTTTGCAACGTCTGTATAATTTAGATATTTGTTAATGAAACTCTCTTATTAAGTAATGGAGTATAAATTTATATGTACACGACAGATAAAGAACTATTTCTTATGCAAGATCACAGTGCACGGCGGTCGGCAGCCAATGAACATGTTTGTTTATAATTTGCTTTGTTTATCCTAAAACTCAACTTAGAGTGAACGGAGAATAGAGTGGTTAACTTAAATTTTAAGTCTGACTGGCTCCTACAGTATTTGTGGACTGATTGACTTACATTCATGTCTGTACAGATTAAAAATAATCTTAACCTACTAGAAACCCTGCCTAGTATTATAGTTGTGTTTAAATTACAAAACATGTAACCAAATTATCTTCTCTTGTCAACTGACACAAATGATTCAGTTTCACCATTACTTAATATGACTGAAATATTTATTTTAAAAACTTTTGCAGTTACTGTATATGAAAAAAAAAAAGTCTCATAATTAATAGAAACTCTGCAACCCATATAATCATGTGTTTCCCGACAATGTTTGTGCACATCAGCTGTTACCCATGCTACAGGCCAAATTGTCCATTGCAAATTGTTATTACAACTACATACTACTTGTATCTGGCACAAAATTTGTATAACCTACAGGAAAAAAATTCAGCATTCATCAGGTTTTATAGAAATAGTCAAGTAATACTCGTAATGTTGAAGCTTTCGTAAATATCGCCAGTAATTCAAGTGTGGAATGTCACCACATCGCAAAGGTAATCATTCTTGCACATGTCGAATGTAAACAACGGTTTCCTTATTTACTGCTGGATTACCGAGTGAATTGTATATTCTACTTTCTTGTACACAAACTAGTGCGTCAAAATGCTATCATTTTCTTATGTACGCATACCTTGCATCACAGGTACGTCTGGTGGCAATTCTTTAGGAAGAACACAATGCTGCATTAAAATAATTCCGTCAATTACGAAACCAAATTAGTCCTGTTTATGCTACTTCTGTATGTACACAGTACTTGTTTTCTTTTTTTTTTTTCTCTCTCTCTCTCTCTCTCTCCGCACAATCTGGATACAGCTACATTCAACTGTTTCCTAAACCAGTTACGTTCACGTCAATAGCAATATAAGCTGGCTGGATCCACCAAACGTAAACATTCCCACACATAAATTGGAAAAAATGCATTCAATACGCAAGCCGTTTAATTGCTTCTGCATAGTTCCCATTTTAAGACGTTGTAGCAAAATTTACGCGTAACATGAACGAACTGGTACCCAACACAGCAACAGCGCAATTAATTGGCATTACCATGTAACACGCAACAAGACACCCGCCTAAACATGTTGAGACTTTCTGCAAGTCAACATACAGCACCCACATTACGATATCCACTTCTACGACAAGCCAATTTCTAACGCAATGCTCTTATACGAATTAAATAACTTACGAAAACTGATGGCCGAACAGTGAAGCGAAGACGGCGAAGTCTCGGTTGCAACCTGCAAGTGCAAAAGGTCCAATCACAACGCGGCATCACAATGGCTGTTCCACAGTGCTATCGTGCCCCCGCAGTCTGCTCCCAGTGATTACTTTAATCCCATAAAACCTTTAACATTTGTGGAATTATTTGGAAAATCATCAGCGTTATACAAAAAGAACTAAAAATAGCAATGAAGATGAACAAAAGTAGCTACATCACCAAATACAGAACAAGTATACCGCAGTACCTTTCTATTGATCGCTTCATTTGCATGGCTTGCTCAGCACGCTGTTCTGTCGAGCAATACAAGTCCCGGGTTACGGGGAACTAAACTTGTACAACACACTTTACGGGACGGGTGGAGTTATTTTGGCAGATTGCTATGAATGGCACTATCTCGACACTCGTGTTATTGGTCTCAATGCGTTATTATATACAAGCACAACAATTACAATTATTCACGTTTATGTACGTAAATTGGCTACAGGAAGTATTTTTAGGATCTGAACATTACGATTTGACTGTCGCAAAAACTAAATGAATTTCTAAGGAATAGGTCTCAATTACAACGCGCACTGTTGTCCGAAATAAACACATGCAAGCGAGACAAATATGACAGCAGTACTCCAATATAAATCTGCTACACCGGGAAAATACCTAGGCCTACTCAAAGAAATAAACAAACAGTACCGTATACACACGTCCAACCTTTCTGTACGAAATTCTCACAAGACTGCTTGTAATTTGTATTAGTAGCTATCCCGGCACGTGTTGTAACGACCATTATATAATTAACAAGTTATTCATTGATAATCAAAACAATCGTATCCTCTAATCTGAACTACATAACATAAATGTTCTCACATAATTTTACTGCTTGCCTAACTTAATTATTTTGTCCAAGTCCACTGAGGCCCACTGTAATTTTACAAACCCCAGTAGATTTACGAGATTTCTGTAATCACAGTCAGTTTATGCATGTCATCGGTAACTTGCAACAATACATAAAATAGTATACCTTCTTAATGCTTTAAAAAAATTTGTAGTCAAACCGTGAATTTGCTGTAAGTTAATGAGTTCTCAAACATATAGGCCTAATGATGTAGGCTAGTCATTCTCGGGTCAATTACCTACAGAAAATTTACTGTTTCAGGATTGTTTCAATCCTGCTTACAGCAAGACTGCAAGCACATTCCTTGAAAGGTTTTTACTTGAGTTTGAAATGTGACCCGTCATTAGGCACATAGCTACATCATTCTGGCACATAATTTAAATGTGACACAATTAATTATGTTTCTTCAAAAAATTCAAATCATAGTATGCATATAATCGCGCATGCTAACTGCTAATCACCTGAAATCTTTATATATATATATATAAGAGACTGATATACACACCACACACACAGATATCCTCGGCAGCTATGCATCATTTTAGTTGCACACTAATTTTCTTGTTTTTGAAAGATTTACTGAAAAAATATCAAAAGATTACAATTTAAAAAATTGCAAGGCCACGTGAAAACGAGTTGTTAAGAACTGTAAGCCAACCCACATTCCAGATTCATAGCAGTTACAAATTAAGTTACTGAAGGGACAAATCCTGCAAAGTTAGAAAGTTAAGAACAACATACAGAAAGGTGCAAACAAAACAAATGTTTCAAATGGGGAAAAAATTAAATAATCAAATTTATTTTTACTTTGATATGCTATACCAGTAATTTAAGCTGTATAACGTGTGGTTATCATGACTGCACTAATTGTCAGGGTGGCTACATAGTTCCTGCCAAAAAATTCCCTGACATTTGTATAACTAAAATATTTTACTGTAACGAATTCAATTTTATTTTCTGAAAAATATTTGACCAGAAATCAGAACCAAATGTAAATTAAATCTGATTTTAATATGCCTTAAATTAAATCATAACATTACTCACCAAACGATCGCTTGCAATGACATCAAAGAACTCATCACAAATACAGAATTTGGTGCTGTACTTGTGTTAACAAATATCACTTTCACAATTCAAGTAAAATTTTAAAACAAAGTTCACACAGTTGCACCTATTCCTCGACCTATTTTCACAAAAAAAAAAAAGTAAGCCTAATAAATACTGCTATGTCTGCATACTAGGTACCACCAGAGCAGTAATTTCATGTACAGCATATATACATTTGGAAGAAACATTTCAACTCTTCAGATGAAGAATAAAGTTTATTTTGAACAAAAATTCACCATAATATCAATTTGAAATGTTTACTCTATATGTTATTTTGCTTGTGTAACCAATGTAAAATCATAATATTTAAATGAAGACAGTAAAATGACAAGGGAGTCAGTACACTATAAAATTTATATCAACTGGAAGATTATAATTTGTATGTAGATGAATGCATCAAATTACTGTGTAAAAATGACAAACCGGCAATTTAGGTATGTTTTCAACAAAATTTCCTGCACCACAATACCTGAATCCCCTGACATTTCCCTGTTTTCCCTGACACACTAAATTTCCCTGACATTTCCAGGTTTTCCCTGTCTGTAGCCACCCTGATTGTATAATGTTGTAATACGATGATGAACGAATGGCATATTAAGAGTTAGTTGGACCTGGCGCATGAGATGTGATGTAGTGTGGTATGAAAAGTGTTTTTTCATGTATAATTACTAAATGTGTTTTCAAAATGTATGTCTACGAAAAGAAGACACACTTAAAATTATGTCTTTAGCGTTTTAAAAATACCGCTAGCTTATTAAAAACATAATTACCGAGCTTCTCAAAAGTGGTAAAAATGGCTTTTTTAGATTGCTGTATCTTGAAAACTACCAATCGTAATTGTAAAACAAAATGATGGTGACCACTTTATCTCATACTTTCCATAGATAAAATAATAATACCTCATACTTTCCATAGATAAATTAGTGTCACTGCTTAAAATCCTATTGTAAAACACTTTCTACGAAAACACTGCACGCTAGTTTAGTACTCTGCACTTACGAGGCAAAGCGGTGTTGAACGCACGCATTGGAGTCAACCGATCGCCCTCCCCTGTTTCTTGCTTCAAACGAATAAAAAAACTTAGTTCCAACTGTCAAGGCCTTGTTCTCTAGTTTCTATTTTTTTTGCAATAATTTTTTAAGCCTGAATGAGAGCAGATATCAAAAATCTGTCTGTCAGTTTTGTTTAAAATCATCTTCTCCATGTTGTCTGATTTTTTCAAGGCAGTAAATGCCATGATTTTAGCTAATTATGTAATTAACTAAATTCTTGTAAACTGACTGTTTAGTCAAAACCGTATAATTTCTTACATTTAAAAATTATCTTTCACAGCAAAAAACATTTTAAACAAAACTGACGAACAGATTTTTGGTATCTGCTCTCATTTAATTTTTAAAAAATAATTATTGCAAAAGTAATAGAAACTAACGAGCATGGCCTTAAGACCATGGCTGTGACATCCACCTGTTACATGTTCGTGGTGTTATTTGTTCAGATGCACATGGTTCAGTTCGGATGGTGCGCATTAATTTTTCCATGGAAATAGCTTATTTAGAGGGAAGTAGGTCGAATATGTGTTTTCAGTTTTCCCGTAAAGTGAATATACAGGTTGCGGCAACACAACTTCCTAGGTTGAAATGTGTAACATTCAGGCTAGCAGATGTCTTAGCAGGGCGGGAATGGTCTCATTCGAGAGGCGTGGGTGTAAAGTTTTGTTCCCTGCCACTGTCAATTGCCATTATATGTTGGAACAGTGAGGAGCGTATCCAAACATGTTGGAGAAATTTTTTCCCTGCGGCTTGATGAATTGGACTTAGGAAACACATGGTTCCAACATAACGGAGCAATGGCCTCTGTGGTGTGGTGTACGCCTCAGTTACTGTGGTGTAGCCTCTGTTACTGTGGTGTAGCCTCTGTTACTGTGGTGTAGCCTCTGTTACTGTGGTGTAGCCTCTGTTACTGTGGTGTAGCCTCTGTTACTGTGGTGTAAGCCTCTGTTACTGTGGTGTGGTGTAAGCCTCTGTTACTGTGGTGTAGTGTAAGCCTCTGTTACTGTGGTGTGGTGTAAGCCTCTGTTACTGTGGTGTATGCCAACTTCAATGAAAACTTATCAGCAAAATGAGTGTATACCAAATCTAGCATGTTATAGAAAAATAAACAGAATATGTTGAAATGGCAAAAGTTTACTTCACATTCTAACCCTGCCTAAAAACACTGTATTTTTAAGATGATGTCCCCAACGTCTTGACATGCAGACTAGAACATTTAGAGAACAATCACCACTTAGCATACAATTAAGATCATCGCATCAGCTGACTATTCCTATCCTTTACTTACTTAATCTGTTCCCCTTTTTACATTGCAGTGTTGCGAATTATTCAATCCTACCCACAAATCAAGTTCTTACTCAAGGTCATTTACTGTTTCTGTTGCCTGAATATGGAATAATTTACTAGTCAACTAGCATAACTCGCCAACACTCCTGATTTTCAAAAGTAATGCACAAAACATTGCCTAAACCTTTTGTTGTCAGTATAATGAATTCTGTAAAGTAATTAATGTTAAGTCATCCACTATTAAAGTCCAAATTATATGTGCACCTATGAAGATCATTTAAACTTATGTGAATCTAGTTTGTTAAGTTGAATAGTAATTGAGCTGTTTGTAAACTAAAACATATGTTATTAAGTTTATATTTGGCTATTATTATTCAGACTATGTTATTAGGATGGTTAAGTGTATTAGAAAACAACATGCTTTAACTATGCCATTATGAATAGAATAAAAAACCAAAACAACACATACACATGACACACACATATTTGACATTTGTAAACATACACATAAAAAAAAGGAACTTCATATGTTAGCCACAATTATTGTCTAGATAAAACAATTATTTATTTTCCATTTTTTTTTTCTTATTTAATCCTGGTTTTCTTCCTTTGCAGGAGAATTAAACCCCATGTTTTCCTTTTCGAGGATAACCTACGACAGGTCTTTCTTTCACTTTCCATTTCGGTTACATTACATATAACATCAACATATCGCACATTCAAAGCATCACAGAATTACTGAAATAACTGACAGGCTTCTGTACTACCATTCATTCGCTCTGCAACAGTAAAAACAATTCATTTGCCAAAAACAAACAGTCATGTATAAGGAGTTGGAGGAAGCCTTAATTCGAAACATGACACACACCGCACCTTGAGTTGTCACCAGTCTTCTCAACGCAGTTGCATCTTCTTTCTTTGTTCAACACATGTCTCTCCCTCTTTCCCTAGTTCTTCATTTCCCACCAATATAACTGATTTAATTTATTTCAAATTTCTCTTCGACTCATTTTATAATAGGCCTAGTAATTTGTATTTTGTACATCACATTGTACTCTGCTGGTACTGGGTTATTGTTCTATAAATTCACATTTTTAAAAATACTGTATAATAATTTTAAGCGTTAGATAATCAAAATCATATTTTTGCCTAAGCCACATGGGTAAAGCATAATTATCAAAATTGGTATATTAAAACAACACGATTTACCGTTTTCAGATTGAAAATTGGTTAACTCGTTCTAGAGAAAATCAAGAAATAAAATCAGCTCATTTTGGTGTTGCCTCATGTTGGTGGCATTCACAAATTATTATAGGACATTTAACCTTAAACTAACTTTCAGATGAGATAGAAACTCGAAACTTTAAACATAACTCTGAACTGGGCGATAGTACAATTTATAAAGAAAAAAAATTGTGACAAATAACTTATTTAAATTTTTAAAAAAATTAAATATGCCATGATAAAACTAACTTCCCAATGAGCTAGAAACTTGGAGCTTTAAACATGCCTCAGAACTAGATGACAATGCAATATAAAAGAGGAAAAATTGAGACAATTATTTGGATAAAAAAACAATTTCTAATGTATAGTACTACATTTTAAAACATACTAAAGAATATAAAATAATTTCTAATAATCCCATGCAGATTGTCCTGAAAAATTTGTGATTGTGAATTGTTAGTAGTATGTACTCGTACAATATAAAATGACAAACATGGTGTGCCTGCAATAGATGATGGTAAGGAGTGTAGATAGTAGCTGTCATTGAGGAAACACAAATTGCAGTGTAATAAAACTGTTAGTGACTTAGATTAACTATTCATGCACCAAATATTTTCTTCTTTTCAGTCCAATTTTAAAAACAGTATATTAATTTTGTTTTACTTAAATAATTTTCTTTAAATTTTTTCTTTTATAAGAGACTTATAATTTCAAAAGTTAGTTTGTACTGGAACCTTGTAAGTGTTGTTTTGTATTTTATTAATGGAAACTAGTGCCTAACATCAACTGGTAATTTAAATGTTATATTTAGAGTTACTGTAATTCGTTTTTGTTTTGGCCAGGCATTTATTTGGCCAAATAATTGTATTGTACTAATGAACTGTCATGTATTACAGAGTTCTGCAAGACTAGTTCAGAACAGTGGCTTCCAGAGTGAAAACAAGTTCAACAAAATGTGACGTCCAATCTTGTTCGTTCTTTGTAACTACTGTGGTGGGTTTCCTCGACCCTGGGGATATGAAACACTGAGCTGAAGTGCTGTGAAAACGTCTATGAGGCCGTCAGTGGTGAGAAGTTTGGAACACAGCAACAATAGGCTGCCTAAGGTAGGCACACAAACATCCACAGCACTGGTGGTGGTCAGAAATCCGTTGTAGTACATTGCCAAGAGTCTATTGTCTATCCCATGTAAGAATTCCGTATTTTGACAGCCGATGCAACAATATTACACATGCCAAACACGTGGCAGAATAACATACCATTTAAAACAGGATGTGATCGTATGACCTGATGAAGCAGTAGTGGCAGCCCTGATCAACAAATTGGTTAACTTCCGTCGCCGACATTGAAAGTAGTGTGTAATTATACGCGAAAAATAAGTAATCATTTTGGAGGAACCATAATATATTAACACGGTTATGTATCCAGCATTAGTCAGTTAAATATTTTATTCTATTCAGACTGCATGATTTGTATAACTATTTTACAAACAACCGCACCATTATCAACAGACCTGTACCGGCAACCAAAACAAAGGATGCTATTACGTAAGCTTCTCGTGTGTTGTTTCGTGACCGTGTGCGTTTGTAATTATTTTCTTTTAACATGTTACTATAAATTCTGTGCATATATTTAATATATTGCAATGCAGGAATTAAAATACTCGGCCTGTAATCACCAACGACAACAGGATACTTAAGACGCGTTTCGGACGAAGGAACTGGAAAAACGTTCAGCTTTTCAGCATCGTGGAATGTAGAAAAGCAATCACTAAATAAGAAGCAGGTAATTCTTCCTAGAGACAATAAAAAAAATGTAATTTACCTTTTATTTTAACGGAATTTGTGTTATATTTGTTGTGGGTGTATATGTAAACATGCTTTTTCAAATCGCCGACTCAATAAATTATTTTTGTACGAAAATATCCATGTTTTTATAATATGTTTGGCAAGTAAGTGGTACCAATTAATATGAAGTCCACGTGAGATTTTGTGCCTGTCAGCTGCAAAAGTGTAGGCCTACATATTAACATAACAAAAGGTCAGAAAATTTTGGGCCTATGTATTTCCCGGCCATTAAAGTGTATGTGTTTAATAATGTGTTACCAAGAGATTTAAAAGTGATTTGGGAAATTAGTCCTACCCAAGTTTGTTTATTACTTACGCTTTTTGTTGATATATTATTTCCGTTTAGGTTGTAAGTGCAAATTTTTGCTATGCAGTCTACCAAAAAAATATGTTGACAAATTTTTGCTATGCAGTCTACCAAAAAAATATGTTGACAAATTTAAGTTTTGTGAGTCGCACGACTTTGATAATAGCATCTATATTTCGAAGGTAGGCCCCACCCACAAAAGGTAAGTTGTTTCGATAGTCTGCTACATGAAACTTAAACTACTACTTTATGATTTTATAGTGCAGAACCAAATTGAAGGCAACAAGAAAAATAATTGAATTAATGCTTTCATGTAGGCCTATTATATATATATATATATATATATATATATATATATATATATATATATATATATATATATATATATATATATATATATATATATATATATATATATATATATATATAGTTTAAAGATGTTTGTTTACACTGTTGTATGCTCTAGCAACTTCAGTGTGTTGTAAACAAATAAGCTTCTATTTATTAAACTTTTTAGATGTCAAGTTGAAACAAAAATAGGTAAGTTATCCATACAAGTTTTTTTTCGTAATACCATTAAATGTTACAATTTAGAGCATACCTAGGAAAATATACAATAAATGATGTAAAATTTTGATTTGTTATATTAACTGAACTACTGAAGAGTAGGCTATCCATTGCTGCAATACGAAATAGTTTTCCATTAAAATTGCCCACCTAACCCTAGTAAGACTTGTGCAGCCAGTATTAGAAACAAATTACCGTACTTGTCTGAAATCTAAAATTAACCAAAACAAAATCACAACACACTTTGCATTCTATTGCAACAATACTATACCTTAACTGTTGACATGTTATGGTTGTCAGCTGGAAAGCACATGGTGGTGGAAGGATACATAATGGTTTTGTTTACATTGCCCTACTTTTTTATGATCTGTCAAATAATGGAATACTTATACAGTATGGACAGTACACTCCCTGACAGTAAAGAAAATTAATTCAGTTTGCTGGATCACCGAGGTAGCAATACGTTGGAAATTTTTTAAGTTAAATTTAAAAAAAGAAAATAATTAAATTTTAATTGTTGAAGTGATTTTTTTTATTTGTTTGTTGAAAATAACGTGGTTTTTCTTGGCAATGCTGGCAAGTTAGAAGTCCAAATGAAAAGACAGAAGATAAGAAAAAAACCATTAATTTTTTCCTTGTTTGGTATGAAGTATAACTATGATGGGGTGTGCTTCATAAATGTAGACATATCTCTGGGAACAGTACTGAGAGTAATTTTAGAAAATTTAAAACCAAATGAAGTGTGGCATGCAGAACTAAATACCTAATTAACTAAATCAATTACGGACGAAAATGTACGCCATGTTGCTGAAACAAAAGAAGAAATGTCTAATAAGGTAAAGTAAAAATATGACCAATATGCAGGCACACAAAGATAATTCTTGTGATTAAAAAAACAGTTTCGAAACCAGAAGAAATAAGAAATAGAGGGAGAGCAGAGTTGAACAAAATTTCAGGGTTAATGTAGCACAAAATTTGAAAAGGGGGTAAAAAAAAGTTGAATCGGTAACATGTGATGTATGCCAAGTAAAAATCAGTAACTAGTTGGAATAGTATCTACTGTAGAAACAAGACTTTGAAGCAGGAGAAGTTGAGAAGTGGGAAATTGTGTAGCATACAGTTTAAGTTGGACAATATGACTTATACAAGTTAGTGAAGAGGTTTCGGTCAGCACTTAACATAGAGGTCTTTAGCGCTGGTGAAGGGTGATAGGATGTGAGTATGGAGCAGCGCCGGAATGAAAGGGCAGGGGAAATGGGAGATCCCTGAGAAAACCCAAACGACCAGTGGCATCGTCCAGCACGATTCCCAAATACAAAAATCCGGGGACTGGCCCCACCGGGAATCTAACCCGGACCTCCTTGGTGGGAGGCGAGAAGTCAAACCCCTCAGCCACCGCGGGCCCTGACTTGTACGAGTGTTGTGAATCAGTTACTGTATAATGTATTTTGACTTGGGTTGGCAAATAATTTTGTATATTGTTATCAGCGTGTGATGTAACAATCATGAAGACCTTGGAGTTGAGATGATGTACTACTAAATATAAATGTTTAAAGAATATAGGTGTTTTACTTGTATGAGATAGTAATATAGGTTATGGGCTAAGTCATGCCCTGGTGATAATACAAGCTAAAGAATTGGTGTATGGGCAAGATTGAGGTAAGTTTATTTATTTGGCGAGTATATTAAGCATCAAGGAGACAGGAAGTTGAGAAGATGGAGGCTGTAAGAGATTGTCATGTTGTACCTATAACTATCAAAACAAATTATACATATTGGCGTAAATGGGTCAAGCATTACTTGGGCCAGAGAAGATTGATAGCAGCTTTTTCAAATGAGTGTCCGAGGGTGTTGAAACGTTGACGCAGCAGCACAACAAGAATCTAGATGCTTTGAATTCATCGAAGTTGTGGTCGACGACGTATCCCTTAACCATATTCAGTATTGTACGACTGCAAGCAAAGCATGGGAACCAACTTAATTAATAAAGGGAATACACTACAATGTGGGAATGATGCACTTAGTTACCAACCTACAAATTGTACGTTCATGTAAGGAGATAAATGAAGTACTGATGAGGGTATATACAGACAAAATCAAAAACAGATTTATCAGCTACCTGAAGGCACGACTGCGTTCACATAAATAAGTGATGACGTATTCATTCATGTTGTGAGATTTGCCGAAGGGAAAATCCGAAATATTGGTGAAAAGACTGAAGTAAAAAAGTGTTCCATGTTGGCCGGGCAGCAGGCACATTACATCATGCTAGGTGGTCAGCCCTGTGTGTCAACCAGTGATGTGATGGGTTTTCGCAACTATGTTGCAACTCCCGAGAGACGTCATTGTGATTCTCTGATGACGCCAGTGCGAATATGTGACTATCAACAGTCACAAGTGAGGTGGTGTCTATTTTTAGACCTCTGATCACCATGTTTCATCAGCCATTGACGTCACTGTAGGGGCCGTATAAAAGCCTCGGTACTGCACAACAGAGTCAGTCTTGTGCAGTCTTGTAGTGAGTCGTGAAGATGAAGTGAGACAGAGAGTGGTGTGAGGCAGCGCCCTTAGGGGCGGCGTTGCTACTGGGGTGGCGATGGACGTTGTGAGAAGTTGACGGGCCAAGAGGAGACACTGGCGGCGGTGCAGAGATGAGGACCCAGTGCCTTGAGGGCAGTATCATGATGGCGTCGAGGCTGATGTAACATCGGCGGAACTGACGAGGTGTGGCATCACGAGGATGGCAACACTGCGGCAATGGTTGGTGTCGAGGCTGAGTAGCATCAGCGCCCTGCAGAAGGGATAGACAACCCTCAGGTGTTGTGTCGGCGCGACTAAGCTGATGAGGTGTGGCGTCTCGAGGATGGCAACACGGCAGTGGTGGTTGGTGTCGAGGCTTGTGACACCAGCGGGCTGCAGGAAGGACAAACACCACTTGCGGTGTTGTGTTGGAGTGCTGCAGAGGTGATGAGCTGTGGGAAACAACACTGACGGTGTTTTGTCGAGGAGGGCAGTAACTGGCTACTTGAAACTGTCTACCTGGTGATTCAAAAGAAGGAGTGCTTCGAGAGTTCTCTATTAGTCCTTCTCGGAGGAGGTGCTAAGCTTGTGCACAGAGGCTGGTGAGGACATCTTGGTGATGTCAGAAAGACGTCTTGGTGACGTCGGAGTCTACTGCGAAGCTACAGGCACATACCTTTGGAGCAGTACTGGGTGAGACAAGAGGGCTTCTGCTGCGGGTCGACAGGTGAAGAAGAAGGAGGTGCGCAAAGGGAGTCGAACCGAAGACCTCAAAAGTGAAGACAGTGGTGCACTCGGGGTGCTGCAGTGTACATGGTGAGCCATCCTCCCTTATGACTGTTAACGTTGTACATTGCAACTGTTTGAGAGACTGTTGATTGGATATATGACCGAACTTTTATTGTGATTTGTAGTCTTTAATTGATTAATGGTAAATATTCTTGTGCTTTAATTGTCAAAGTTAATTAATGTTCTGTGGAACAGTACTAATTGTGTGCATAACTAATTGTGTTGTGAGAGTTATAGTTGATTACTGTTTTGTGTATTTCGTAGCTTTGTGAGCTATTAAATCCAGTACTAAATTTAACTCTTTTATTTCTAATAATAAGACCTCTATCCCAAAAGAACTCATGGGAATTGCCCTCATGAAATGTTTGTGCTTTAAACTTGTAACAAAAGGAAGCTACTTGCATGAAAAATGTGAGAAGTTACTCCTAGAAGAAAGGAGGCTTAAACTAGAGAAAGAAGCAGCTGAGAATGAGGTTAAAGGCATTAGTGCAGGAAAGTCTAAAGAACAGAATGTGAATGTGAAACCATAGCAAGGATGATTGTTCATCACCTGGGAGTGTCTTAAGCGGGCAACTGTTCACAAGGCAACAGCGATGGTAAATATGTGATGTATCTAACGGGCGCAATAACAGAAAGAACATTTCAGTCAAGTGCCAGTTATTTATTTATTAATTTATTTATTTATTTATTTATTTGTTAGTGAACAAGTTCAGCCCAAGGCTGTTTTACAATTGGTACATTATTTGTATTCAACGACACATATATTAACAACAAAGATTTAACATGACATACAATAATTATTATTGTCAATTTGGTTCTAAATCTATATACTAACAATTCCAATGTATCTAGTTAACACTAGAACACCCAACATGAAAATTTACCTAGGACTCCCACGAGTGGTTACTTTGACCATTTCGCAAAAATACCATTACTTACACTTGCTAGGGGTTGTCTAATTTTTGCGAACTTAATGTTAATGTTTTGAATGTAAATTTACAAATTTTACTCATTTACACAATATTTTAAAATTATATTTTTATGGTGATAAATGATGACACAATACTAAACGTCCTACATAATACTATTTGTTTCAAATATTAGGCGTTCATAAACAACACTTTGCGCCACTAACTTACGTAAATTTAAATGTTTAGTGTTTACAAAACATCACATATATTGTAGTTTTTAGCCTAGATCTGTAAAGAGACATTTATTTTTGCTCACAGTCGCATGACAATTACACATGTTCTGACGATATTACAAAAAAACATATTTTGAAGCCTTTTCTAGTTATTACTGTAGTTTGCATTTTGGCACCGTTTCAAAAAGATGTTTTCTATTTTATTTGCAATTTACACATATTGATTTTTTATCACTTTCGCTGTGCACTTTCCGCACACGAACTTCTTGCAGACTCCACAGACTGCAAGTGTTTTGTTTCCGTTGCATTTGGAAACTTGGCACTGGCGGCATTTCCGAAATTCAGTGGTTTCTGTTTCTGAGTTGCCATCTTCTTCTAACGCAGGTGTTGCATGAACAGCGACTGCTTCCTGTTTGTTCAAGTGACCTTCTCGAAGACCTTCTGCTAGCTTGAGAATGAAATTTCTTCTACTGATATTGGCACCAGTGCATTCTCTGTACAACACCCAAGAATTTATTCCTGCCAAGTCCAGTATATTATAAAACACTTGAAGCGGCCAACGGCGAGATGCTGCTTTTCTGGAGCAATACCTGGACATTTCGTCGGCTACATCTACTCCATATTTAGAAGAGTTGTAAAAACTTACTGTCTCGGGCAGTTTCTTTTTATCCTCTCCAATGTCAACCGATGAATGCATCGTACTTAAGATCAGGACATTTTTGTTCACTTTCCCCTGATAAACTGCTAGTGTGCAGCTGTTGTGTTCAAGAATGTATGTTTCATTCACTTCAATTCGTGAAGTCTTGACTTCATGTGGAATCTCTCTTCTAGCCGTATTGACTGTTCCAACAAGACTTGTGTTGCGTGCTTTCAATTTTTCTGCAAGACTTAGTGAAGTGAAGAAGTTATCTGTAGTAATGTTCCTCCCATTATCTAGATAGGGCTCAACCAGCCGAAGGACGACATTCTCTGAAAGGGACTGATCTGATGGACGGGTTTCATCTTTTCCAAAATACGGGAAACCATTCAAAAGATACTTGCTTTTAACGTCAACTGCCAACCAAAATTTTATTCCGAACTTATCATGTTTGCTAGCCATATACTGGATAAATCTGCACCTACATTTGGTAGGGGTCTGTAGTTGGATATGCAATTATTTATGAAACGATTCCATACTTCAGAAATCAGGGCGAACTTGTCCTGCAACAAACGCTCAGGTCGTGTAGCCTTTATGTCAAATCGTATAAATCTCATAATCTCCTGAAACCTATTGCGGGACATTGTCTCGGCAAAAAAGCGAATTCCCCATTGTGAGGACCACAAAGTAGCAAGAGGTAGCCTCTTTGCACCACATACACCTCTAAGGTACAAAAGACCTATGAAAGCATAGAGTTCCTCTACAGTTACACACCATGCGACATCTAGTAGCTGATGACGCGCTTCTGTTTCAGTACATTCCTTTATATGTTCTAGGATTGATTTATCAATCAAAAGATGAAACGCACTCACAACATTAATAATACTTAACTTTGCGGTTGGTGTTGGCCCAGGTTTCTCACGCAAAATATTTTGCATAGGGGCCCGACCTACAGTGTGCTAACCTGCATCAACAACAGTCCAACACTTCCCATTAGCTGCACACATTGTTGTACCCACATTTGGAACATTTTGTCGATCCTTTGCTACTCTCGTCGGTATAGGTTCTTCTCGACCCTGTGTCTGGTTTTCAGGAACAGTACTGATGCCTGGAGTCAACATATTTTGTTTAGCTCTTTTGCCCCTTCCTCGTCCTCTTCCTCTGCTTCCCCCTCTGCCACGACTTCTGCCACGTGCTCTGATGCCTGGAACAACAAAGAAAATAACAGTATAACTTGCAACGCCTTGCATAAATCAGTCAATTTGATTTCTGAAAAATTATTTAGGTTTGGAAAGCCATAGATAAATTTTGTACATGTGCCAAGAAAAACTAAACTTTTTATTTTTTGTATCCACCTCCATCCCTGCCAAAAAACGAACTGTTACAAACTTTTAGTAAACGAATGAGCTACACCATCATGGCTCTTGAATAGGAGTAAAAAAATCCACATAATAAAAAATAAAATAAGATATAGAAAAAATATCATAGCCCTATTGTTGCAGTGAATAATTACAGAAATATTGATTTGTGTACTTACGACTGCATTCTCCAGCCTCAGTTCTAGCAAACAATGACAAATTCCCAGAAGATATTTCCTGTGGTTCATCTACATCACCTTCACTTTCAGACGAAGCAACATTTTTTGGAACATATATTCTTCATCGCTATCTGAACATAAGTCACTGTCATCGCCTTCGGAATCGTCCTCAGGCAAACTTTGAAAATATTGCAAAGCTTGTTCTGACGTAAGACCCCGATACGACATAATGAGACATAGAATGTAGGTTTTCAACAATATATCGCAGACAACATGCTCACTTGTTTCCACACCTGCACCCAACCGATGCGCGACTGTAAATAAACAACTGAAAATAAAAAATGGA
>PNEQ01085421.1:0-24151 GCA_003012365.1 Medauroidea extradentata | reverse complement strand
AAAAAAAAAAAACAGTTGCCAACTGCACCTTTTTTATATCTCTAAAATTACCGGACAGGAAAAAAAATATGCATACCAAACTCGTGACAAATAATTCGTCTTCAGTGGTCGTAACGACTTCCATGAGATTTCAAGGGATAAAAACTTCATTTCAGTTTTTTCTAGCAGCGAAAAATTTTGATACTGGTCTTGAAATGTGTAAAACAACTGAAAATGAAAAGCACTAAAGCTATGTGTTATTAGTTTGACGATTTTAGATTCAGAGCATAAAATAATATGCATGCGGTCAAAATGACCGCCATGGGAGTTCAAGGTATAAACATTAAATAACTATTTTTTCTAAAAGCCAAAAAATTTGGAACTGGTCTTAAGATGTGAACGACAACTAAAGATTAAAAGTCCTAACTTTATGTCCAACCAGTTTGACGATTGTTGAAATGAGAGCAAAATTAAAATTGCATGCGGTCAAAATGACCGCCATGGGAGTTCTAGTGTTGACAAAAAAAAAAAAAGGAAAATGTAATTTACTGAAAAGAGCTTTTACTTTTGCTGGTCCTGGAACAGGAAGGAATTGTACTTTGCCCTGAACGATTTAAGCAAGGTGGTTTTTAAATCTCCCAGCAGGTTATTCCAAATGTTGCTTGACGTGTATGTAAAAGAATTTTTTTAAAAAAATTTGGAGAAACGTGGTAATTGTAAAGAGTTTTTCCTGGTATTGTGGTGATGTACGGGGCTAGCTAGCTTTTCCGATAGATATTTTGGCATTTGAGAATCAAAGATTTTTTCAGCTGAGTTGTGAAATGATACAATCTCCTGTTTTCCATTTTTAGCCATTTTTTTCTTACAAGCGCGTTCATTATGTGATTTCGCCTATTAAGATTAAAGCAGTACCTAAGGCACACATTACGAACTTTCTGAAATCTGTTTTGTTGTGTTTTGTTGATATTTGTACTGGGAGTCTGTGACTCCCAAGCCTGCAAACCAAGAAGATGATCGTCAAGGTGCATTGTATACAAATTGTGGATTAACGGTCCTATGTGCTAGACGAGAACTTGAGTGCCACGACGCAGTGTTTGTTGTGATCCCCGCCTGGACGTCTTTGTGTCCGCTCAGCTGTTGTCGGCAATGCACATGTGCTCCCTTCTTCCTCCCCTCTCCTTTCCCCTCCGCGTCAGCTGAGTTGGCTGGAGCGTGTGTGCGAGACAGTCAGTCTTCTTCCAGCCCGGTTAGTGGGTAGTTGTGTGGGCTTGCGAGCGCGGCGACACTCCCTGGTATAGTCTTGGTAAGTTAATAGTGTTCTAGTTTCGTTTCTAGGTTACTGCTTTCTATTCTAGTTCGGTTTGATTCTGTTTATTCTTTCGTTGAGTTTGACAACCAGGGTTGTGTCGTCGCGAGGTTGGCACAAGCGGGATGTGTTTCCCGACAGTAATTAATTTTGTTAATAATGGAGAGGTAGCGTATTAGCTCATGCACACTAAGGTAATTACACTAATTTAATTGTATCACTTTTAACAGCATATTGGTTACTGTGTTTTGGTCATGCCAAGTTTGACATCATCGCCGTGTTATTTGTACTTGAACTTATGTACCTGATATTGAAAACGTAATACATATTTTGCTATAAAGATCTTGCTCTAACGTAATTAGTAGCTGTTTAAACCTGTTGCTGTTGTGTATTAATGATATTGTTGAGTGTTAACTCATGAGTGGGTGTGTGAAGGCAGTTGTGTGCCTTGGTCTGGGACAACTCTGTTGAAAGTAATTTTTACACTTAATATATTTCTCTATGTTGCAGTTGTTAATAGTTTGTTTACTGTTTAAAAAAGGAAATAAGGAACACTGTGTGTAGCTAATTAGAAAAATTAAAATATACTT
Source organism: Medauroidea extradentata (assembly GCA_003012365.1). Taxonomy (NCBI): domain Eukaryota; kingdom Metazoa; phylum Arthropoda; class Insecta; order Phasmatodea; family Phasmatidae; genus Medauroidea; species Medauroidea extradentata. Next base: position 22,276 of record PNEQ01085421.1, on the reverse strand, counting down.
CTGTTCAAAAACTTATATAATGCATCTGTATTTTGAAACTAACACACATCATCCAGAATTCCACACTGCCAACAATTTCAACAAGTTATGGGCCCAGGTATTGGATGTATGTGTTTAAAAAAAAAGGATCAGATATACAGAAGTTGAAGTGAATTATCTCAAGGTAAGAAATAATTGAATAATAAAATGGCAACGTCTTTGACTGAAGATATTCAAAACATTGAAAAACTTAAGGGAATTCAAATTTTGCTTTTTGGAAATTCCAAATAATGGTTGTTTCAAAGTCACATAATTTAAATGAAATAGTTTTGGGCAAAGAAGTAGTCAATGAAAAAGATAAAGAGGAAGTAAAAACAGAGTGGCACAGAAAAGATGCGAAAGCTCAGAAAATAATTATTTTGTCCGTAGACAAAAAGTGTGTAATGTAAATAATGACTTGTGAAACCAGTTACGAAATGTTTTCAAAATTAAACTCAATATTTGAAGGCGACATGTCGTATCAAAAAAGTGATATTTTAACAAATTTCTACAGTAGCCTACAGAGTATAGTGAAGGCTGTGACATTGCTACTCATATTAGTAAACTTCAAAATTTAGCATACCTGATTAATATTTTGAATAAAAAACTTGACGATGATGACTTTATTTCAAAAATGCTTGCAACTTTACCTAAATTTCTAGGTGTTTTTGTTACTTAATTGAAGTCAACTCCATCAGATCAGAAAACCTTAACGAACTTGATGTCAAGGTTAATTTCTGAAGAGCACAGAGTTCTTAACAGATCTGAAGAGAGTCGGTCTATTGCCTTTAAAAGTGAATTCAAACATAAAAATTTTCATCAAGCTAAATCAAGTCAGCCCCGCGAATGTTTTGTATGTAAATCGACCAGTCACGTTGCAAAAGACTGTAAAAACAAAAGGCAGTACACACCTTGTAAATACTGCAAAAAAACTAATCATCCTGTAAGTAATTGTTTTTTCGAACAAACAGAAATAATTACAAGCAAAATAAATCACATGTTGCATTCGTAACACAGAAAAGTTCAAAGAATTTCTTAAATAAAAATGTTACTGAGTGGGTTGTTGATTTAGGATGCACAACTCACATGATTAATAACGATACAGTTTTGAAAAATAAAAAAGATATTTGCAGAAATATAAAAAGGGAAATATTATAGGATGTGATTTTTACTGGTAATTGTGTTCAAAAAAGTTCATATGAACATAGGGTCAATATGTGACAATTGTCGAGATAGTCCCATTTGAATGAAAAACTCTGATAACCTGTCAAATTAATCTAATTGTTTTATTTGCTTTATTGTTCTCGTTTCAGTGACAAGAAGATTGTAATAAATGAAAAAACTGCATATTAACTAGTTTTCCATTTTTCGTCATGTAGCCTATTTTTCGAAAAAATTTAACAATTTTTTACTTACAACAAATATTTATTTACAATACATATCCATAGTAGAAATATCAGGATTTATACAACCTTTCTTTTCATGTTGTGTCATTATTGGTCCACTGCCATGATTTCACAGTAAATTCTCAAACATTCCACCATCAGCTTCAATGAATTTGTCAACTCACGGAAGAATATAACGTGTTGCCCGTCGAAGATCATCACGACTTTCCTGTATGCCAGCAAAAGCATCCTATTATGCGAGCGAGCAGTTCGTCTTGTGTATTAACTTTGTGTCTGTAAAGTTCACCCTTCACCCAACCCTTCCTATATCCAGGGCTGGACAGTATTTTAAATACATGTGTTTGAAATACTTTCTGTATTTTGTAATATAATTAAATTTAAATGCACCTAGTGTTTTGAATTTTAAATACACTTTTAATGTATTTTCAGATTGAAGATAGAAAATACTGCTGAAAATACTTCAAAGTTTATGTACTTATTTGGGGCAATCACATATATCAAACTAAAGCGAAGTATCGAATGAGAGGAACAACTGCTACAATAAATTGTACTGAGCTACCGCACTTGATACTTATCGATTATTTCCTCCATGCTGCAGTTTGTCCTATTCCTTTCCTACTCTGTGGGTTATTTGTGGATAAAACAAAATACAGTATTTAGACATGAAAAACAATATTCAACTTCCGTCCATCTTGGACGGTAAGTATTTTACTGTAGTAAAATAAAAGAAGATAAAGTTGAAGCATCTTGTATGATATGCAAATCCATAAGAAAAAATAAGGACACTACGATTTGTGGACTGCTGAAGGCTACAACAAACTTCAAAACCCATTTGAAGGTAAGGTTTTATTGTGTGTTTTATTAGTAACTTCTGTCACTGTTTAATTATTTGTGGTTCATGGTAGGCTTCCTAGGCATAATGCCCCATACACATAGAGTGGTCGAACAGTTGACAGCGACATCTGAGCCGAGCATAACCTACCATTATTATTATTCAAAAAATTTTATTATTCACTTGGTTGCCAGCTCAATGTACATATTGCAGGCAATAGTGACACATTTTCTTCATGACTTTTAGGACTATACTTCTTTCAGCTAGTAAAAAATATTTCATTACTTCTGCTTACAACCTAGTTCTAAATGTGTCATTGGCGACTAGCACCATGTACAAAGTTTTAACATGGAGTAGTATATTTGAAAATGCTCTGCTACAATTGATTTAGCACACGCATGGCACGTGCACAGGCACAGATGCACACGAACTTCACGTCCCGTCACCACTACAATCGAAAACAGCACACACACAGAACTGCCAAATGTTTACAAAACATTGGAAAAAACTGTTTTGGTAAATTTTGCGTACACATGTTTGTAGCAATGACTTAAAATATACCAATGACATCGTTGTTTACACTATCTCTTTTCAATTTTAGTTCTATGATACTGAAACTATGTGTAGTTAATAAAGTACTGCTTGTCAAAAAAGGAAAATGATTCCGTTATTAATACTTTGAAACTATACAACAAAACGTGGTTAACTGGATTGAGTATATTTCTGGCTGTACACATACGTCACCAGGCTCCTTGAGAAAAAAATACTGAATTTACATTTTGTGTTACGTAGCATTGGAAAAAGGTGGCCATACACATTCTTTGATTCATTTCTATAATTTCAATTATGAAAATTATATAGAAGTATTACTATGCCATTATTTTTAAATTAAAATTATTCCTGCAACACTCGTAAAATCAATTTTCATATTATTACTCTCATATGTTAGTATGAACTCTGCAGTATCGCCACTCTGATTGGATGCATACAGCAAACGGCGCACAGGATTATAGGATATCGGTCAACTTTCTGTGCGACGATCCTGTGCTATTTTGCTGAGCATGTGTTATTTGTGATAGTAGTGAGTGCCAACCAAAAGCTTGGATTTAACTTTCTGTGCCTGTGCTATATTCAGTGCTGTAGTCGCGGTTATACGCCGTTTACCCTCTTGTTGATCAGCATAGTACAGTATACCTTCTGCTTTCTGGCGTATACCTTCTGATTTGGTCGCCAAGTCGCTACAGTTACCCATTACATTCTTGCATTTATTTCAAATAAAGCTTACAGAGTATACTGATGCATGGACTGACTTATGTAAAAGGAAAAGAAATAATGAGCACGCTGGTAACTTCAAATGTTATCTGAAGAGACAGCTGACTAGGGTTACCTTTGCTTGAAGTCTATGATGCTTGTAAAAAGAGCAATATGAGCTTGTGACGTACTGCCGTCTAAGCATACAAACCTTTGCTGCTATTTACCGCTGTCAAGATGAAAAAAGCAAACAAATTTATATCATAGAAAACAGGGGCGGCCGGCTGTGTAATGCAATGGTGCGATTGCACTGAGTATATTCACACCAAAAAATATGTCTTCGTATTAGTCTGTGTGGCAACACTGTTTTTCTACCAGGCGAAAATTTTATTGCTTATCAACTAACCCACGCTAAAGCTCTAGTGACTAACCGCACAGGGCTTGATGTGCTGTGTAGTGCACGGGACAGCGATGTCACAGTAGGTAAAAACAGCAAGGGTCACATCCCCACCCCCTCGCAACTGTCCCTGAAATCCGTGCAACTAAGATATCCGCCCCAACTGCCGAAACCCTCCGAAAACATCCGAACACGGTGGAAAGTTTTTAGGGGGCTTGATCATGACCAGTTTCCGGACAACTTTCACTCTGTTTATTATGTTTATTATCAATGTTTCGTGTGAATTAGGCATGTGAAAATTTTTTTCTTGTGTAACGAATTCAGTGGGTGCACTGTTGGATTCGCCGTTCGTGCGGAAATCATTTGCAGAAAAACCTAAAATCAAGAAGTTGTGTCGGCCAGTTCCTGAGCTTAATTTTACGACAAGCTACAAAAATAACAAAGGCGAATTTAAATGATACTTCAATAAGAAGATTTACGATGAATCTTTATGGATTTGCAGGTGTCCGGTAAGAAATGCACTAGTTTGTTTCTCGTGTGTGTTCCGTGAAGAGCCCCCCTAGAGTATGAAAGGTGTTAAAGACTTAGGGCACTTAAAAGAATATATTAAAAGGCATTCTGAAAACAAAACACATATAGCAAATGTACTTAATTTGGCAGATATTGGCACGGTCAACATAGCAACTCAGCTTAATACCGCTTATTGTTTATCGATACAAAAACACAATGAGCAGGTAGAAAAAAACAGTTACAATTTATCAAAGATTATCAATTGTATTCGATTTTGCGGTACTTTTGAACTGGCGCTTAGAGGTCATCACGAATTGGAGACATCAAATAACCCGGGAATATTTAGAGGTCTTAATTGATTTAATTGGTAGCGTAGACTCTGCCATAAAAAATCATGCAGAAAGTATTAATGTTTTTAAGGGTACTACAAAAACCATTCAAAATGAATTGCTGGATTGTATGTTGGGTATCTGTTCGGAAGAAATTAAACATGAAACAGATTTAGTTAGATATGTCACACTCATTGCCGATGATACAACAGACATTTCAGATCAAACTCAAGACTGTTTTAGTTTTAAGGTACGAATATCTTGCAAATGTTTACGAACGATTTTGGTGTTTTTTAAATCCACACGGTCAAGATGCCAAAGCTATTTCAGAATGCATACTTAAAGAAATATGTCCGTTAATTGGCGAGAATACGGAGAAACTTATTCCTCAAAGTTACGATGGAGCTGCAGTCATGAGCGGAAAATAACTGGCCTACAAGAGAAAGTAAGAGATGTTTTTTAGTCATGCCCGCTTTACACACTGCTAAGCACATCAGTCATTAGTCAATGTGCGTCACAAAATAAATCCACAAGAATACTTTTCTCTAGTATCGAGAGCATTTCAGCTTTTTTTTTCAAATTCCCCAAAACGTCTACATGTTTTAGAGGAGAAATTGGCACGTAGCACATAGGTGCCCAAGGTCATCTCAAACAAGAAGGAATTTTAAGTCTCGCATCATAAATATGGTTTACGGAAACATAGATGCATTAATTGAGTGTTTTGAAACGCTACAGGATGATCTGAGCAAAGAAACAGCATGTAAAGCTCGTGGGTTCACTCATTTTCTTAAGGATAATGAATTCAATTTCTGGCTTTAGTTTTTTCATAGAATCATATCTCATGTTGATATTTTATTTCAACAAGAACAGTCTCGTCAAGCAGATTCTTTAAGCATTAATAAGGAGGTGTATGTTTGGTGCAAGCTGTCCAAAATGTGCGAGATAGCATTGAAACCATTCACAGTGACAAAGTTGACGAAGCGACTGAAAGTGCACCCAAACAAAGCAAGCGTAAAGATGTTCGTACCGTTAATGCTAAAGAAGTTTGCAATGTAATTAATTCTCACATAAAAGACAGGTTTGAAAACTCTGAACTTTATGATGCGGCTAAATTGATCGATTGGGGAAACTTTGCTGCTTATTTGTTTACATTTCCTGAGAAATTCTTAAATATTGCAGTCACAACCTATCCTGCATTAAACAAAAAAAAGACTTAAAACCGAACTTTCCGTTTTGTATGAAAGACAAGATTTTCGGCAAATTCATGGCACCTCATGCTTGTTGGATTTCGTCATGAACAACAACATACGCAGTTTTTCTGCTTTAATAAGGGTGAAGACGTTTTTGAGGAACACTGTGTCAAGACCGCCTTAATGCATTGACAATGCTATCAACAGAAAAAGATATAATAAAAAATATTTCAGACTCCAACAACAGAGTAATTGAACAGTTTGTAAACATGAAAAGTCGCCGTATGGATATCATTTACAAGAAGTAAAATAACTAATGCAGTAACTTTTACAAAATAGCTTCAAACAGTTTCGCTCCGGTAAATTTAACGCAAAAAAATTTGGGCATAACATAGGGACAATAAATTCATAAGTTTTTAATTAACTAAATTGAAATCACCCACCATCAGTTGCTTTAACTGATCATTTCCATTTGTGTTTTTTCTTTGGCTAACGTGATTCTGGTGCTATGAAATTTTATATATTTTCATAAGACGAACAAGAGATTTCTTAGTCTCTGTATAAGTTGTAAAAAGAGCAGCATCATCAGACTGCAACATCATGCGACTTTGCAACGTAACACAGCTAACGAGTATAATTTCATCGGAAACGTGACAGTAATTACAAGGTAAGCAAGAAGTAATCTCAATATATATAAAAATGAAAGCTGACTGACTGATCAAACTGCAGCCTAAGCCACTGGACCTAGAATCGTGAAATTTTTTGTTGGGGTTCCCCTCAGGTCATAGGCGAGCACTAAGAAGGGATTTTTTGAAATTTGATTTCTAAGGGGGTGAAAAGGGGTGAAATGTGTTTCTGAACAAACGTTTATATAGCTCAAACCCGACGGCCTATCAACGAGATTTTTACTTTAATAGGACACTCATAAAAATGCATATTGGCCAATTAAAGGATTTTTCGAAATTCAACATTTAAAGGGGTGAAAAGAACTCAAATGTGTTTCCGATTATCTATCAATATCTATCGAATCCTTCGGGACAAAGAGTTGGTTATCACTTCAAAATGATGCTTAAATAAATACCCAAAAAGTAGTTTTAGGGTTATTTGAATTTCGACCCCCAAGCAGTAAAAAGGGGGAAAATGTGTTTTTATTAATCGTCTACATCTTTGAAATACAATTGCTGATCGCCGTGATTTTTACTTTAATTTGTTACTTTTACAAATGTCTATGACAGGACTCCAAGACGTTTCAAAATTCTTTAATTAAGGGGGTGAAAATACGTGAAATGTGTTTTCCATAATCCCTCCATACATATCGAACCAATTGAGATATCGAAGTGCTCTTTGCTTTAAATTGATGCTTTTGTAAATATCCAAAGTACTATTAAAATATATTTTCCGAATTCAACCGTAAACCGGTTAAAAAGGGGTAAATTGTGTTTTCGATTCACAATCGATATATATTGATCCCATTGATTTTTATATAGTGACGTAATTTTTGTTTAAGGCTGTTCCGTTGCGTATTCAGATCGACATGTCAGTAATTTCAATTTGATAGGTCAAAAGTGGCTCGCATACCTTCCACGAACACGTGGAACACAACACGAACGCATGAACTTGCTATATTAGCCACCGCGCTTCAGAATACCTCACACTCGCATTTGGGCGTTGTTGAAGAGAGGGTCTACGCTTCTCTCCCCTCCAAGCGATGACAGCGCTCAAGTGTATTGGAACAGCAGTGTTGATGAACTTTGGTACTACGTAGTCCCTGCTGTCTGTCCTCAGCTGTCGCATGGCGAGAGTGAGGGATGGGAGGGCTCGGTCCTTGAATGGAGGAGTGGGGGAAACTCGTCAGACCACTTTGTACAGTCTGGCCTGTGTGTTCACTGCGGTTTGGTTTTGAAGTTTCTAGCAGGGGTTAGGACGTGGGTGTGGGTGAGCCGCTCTACGACAGTGCATTTCTTCCAACGGCTCTACCAATAATTGTACAGAACTCCATAAAAATTTTTACGTGAAATAAGAAATAAATTTTCTCAATCGGTGTTGTATAGTAGACAAAGTGGTCACATGACCAGATTTTGATGTACTACAACTGGTGACTATTTTTTATCAAGCCAAAGATTAAATATCTAACAGATCACAAATTACACTCCATATTAAAATTCAAAATACATTCACATTTATTAAAGTGGTAAGGAATAAGTAGTCATTTCTACTGTTTGCAGGAACTGATGTTAATTACAGTGTTGTAAACTGTTAATCACTGTTTACCGATATTACCATAAATATTATTTCTTTTTAACTTATGATTTTCTCATTGGCGCTTGCTTAGTAAATGCAGATTTCAATTTAGTTATTACTACACCGAAGTGTTGCTACGAACGCTAAACAAGTGACTGGCAGAGCCCGGAAAATTCGCGGGTTCACTGACCAGTAGGCTAGTCTCCAAGAATGTATGTTTTCTCAAGCAGACAGCAGCTGCTCATTAGCTACTCGCTTCCACGGTAAAATGGGCAAGTGATAAGTTACATTTTTTTTTTCTTTTTGGCTCAGCGATATTCAGAAGGTGTCAAGTAGGTCAAGGGCCAATTGCGAAAGTGACACGAACGTGTAGTTGCTGGAATTCTAGCTTGTGTCGGAAAGAAAACACGAATTTTTCAGAGCCGTAGTGATTGGTCCTGACATCCTAATTATATCATACAACTTACAAAATTAGAAACCAACAAAAGTACTATTTCGTGCGCAGGACATTCTCATAAGTTCAGCTGAAGAGTGACTAATACTTTCTCGTCTAGCTAACAACCTGTGATAGCCCCAGTGCACAAATTCTTCAGATATTTCATCAATATTTCAAAGATGAAGCAAAGAATATAATACTATTTTTGACAGCAAAACTTACAAAGATGTTGGAAGCGTCCACAGTTTACCCTTGCCTTCATGTCAACGCAATACGCAACAAAATGTTGACATTAGATACTATTGCGTTGTTTAAAATTCAGCAACCGATATTCAATTAAGTATGCTCTCGGGTAGCAGTAGGCAAGTGGCAGGCGATTATTATGAACATATCTAATTACTTTTTTGATTCCATCCTATATCATGCATCAGCTCTAACTGTAGTGAAGTCGCTGTAGTGTACCAATAACTTTTGTAAGTAATGTGATGTCACATGTGTGTAAGACTAATAATTACTTGGTTATGAAATTATTATCAACTTGTTTGATACAATCTACTTCCAAACTTAAGGTCGCATACTTTTATTCATATTGTATGAGATATCTTTCGTTAGGATGGTTACAAAAGACGGATACACTCTTTGCGGAATATACCCTATGCATGAAAATGATGTATATTCTTTTATAATGCGATTTATGACCTTTCGTAATAAATAAAGGAGGTAATCAATTTTACAATCGTGAAAATACACTTGAATGTTTTGTTTACTCAAAATAAAAAAAAAATATATTGAAAACTATTTAAATTATATCCTTAAACTCGTTTATTTTAACAGGATCTTTAACATGTAGAGAAACTAACGTTAAAACATTTACATAACAGAGCAGCTCCCTTTCATTGCTTAGAACTAGTTTTGCCATGAGTTTGGTGAGCATTGTAGCATATGATATATATATATATATATATATATATATATATATATATATATATATATATATATATATATATATATATATATATATGTTTTAATAAGAGACCCTCATAAACAGAAAGAAATATTGCTGCAAATGCATAGCATGCTTAGTACATGAATGAATAAAAAAAATAGTATAATAGGTTTTGTGCGACAATCGTACAATATCTATTATGTAGACAAAACTGCTGTTCTCTGCCATCTGTATTATTTTGAGAGTGCAAGTCTTTGGAATAGATTCTTTGTAGATTGAAGTTATACTGTACATTACATCAGTATGCGGTAAAAACTTTGTTAAATTTTTAGTATTTAAATAGCTTAAGTAATATTGCATAATGAAATGTTCAAAATAAATGTTCACAGTCAATTTTAATAACTACAAATCCTATAAACTGCATTATAAAAACGTAACTAATTTTTCATAAGGAATAACCCCTGAATTTTATCCCTATTAAGGAAACCAAACTTATATAATTACATACGATGTAACGATTAAATGATCCTTTGCGTCTGTAAGTCTTAACATTACCGAAGTACAAATACTACGTAATTTCACAGTTAAATGGACATGCATTTTAGCATTTAAGGAATTACAATTTTTAAACTGAAGCTATTCGAGTGGTTTTTCAATAAAATTAAATGCGAGATATTTGGATTCTGAAAACGGAACCAATGTAATGCTTTTATTTTGTAAGGAGCAAGGAACAAACCGCTTTGATTTAGCAAGGGTTTAGTGCTCCAAATAATGTTGTTTTAGTAAAATAATGATTGCAGTACGCAGTGTTGTTTTTCACATAGAATGTGTTTTATAGATTTCAGTATTTATTTGATGTCTTAAGAGTATGTTAATATACATGGTTCTGATTCAGAACTAGATAATGTTGTGCAGCTTCAAATTAGAAGATCTTAATAACTTTCCTGATATTTAAAACGTTATTCAAACATACGTCATAAATTTTAAGCGAATTCTAATTTGTATGTTCGTTGCATCAAGCTCTTAAATTTAAGAAATGTTATTACAAAATATGCGTTTTATAAAGACTATTTTCAATTAAAATCGTGGTTGGAATTCCTGTAATATATTTATAACTACAATCATTCACTCTTTCACTGTGCTAAGTTATCCAGATTCACTTCCTCGTTTTCGTAGAGATGTTGAACACCCTTAGACACTTTGTTACGAACCATGCAGTGCGAAGCATTGCTGGTTCTAACATCCAAAATGGAACTGTAACCAGGCCACTCGGCCAGGAAATAATAATATTCAACACATAGTTGCTACAAGCGTCAAGGATAACCTCCCCTTTCCGACAGCGACACGAATTGCCACACAGGACAAAATACAGGCCCGTAGCCAGGTGGGGGCCAATACCTGGGTTAATTTTTGCGCGATATATCATAGTAAGATAGACCCATACACTTCTGCAGAAATAGCTGATACACATAGGCATACTAGCCCCTCCTGGGCAATGGTTTGCCCGATATGAAATAATTTTCTAGCTACGTGCCTGGCACAATATAGGGGTGTGTCCTTGTCCGTCGGCAAGCCAACGCCACCTGGAACACATCACCTTCAAGATGCACCACGACGTCCACCTACGAAGTGCCGTTCTAGCACATCAACCTCGACAATATTAAAGGTGGGACTGTTGTAACTAATTAAGTGGCTCATAAATAATCTTTTAAACCAAACTCTTTAACTTAAATCAAGCCTCCCTCTGCGGATAACCTTCTTAAATGTAAATGTATAAATGTATTATAAAATAAAATACAGTTCCTAAAACCTAATTTTGTGCATTTCAATAGTATTTATAACAGGAACAATTTTTGTACTTTACGCGAACAAACTTAAATAAATAATTTTATTCGTAAATCGTAACAACATGCATTATATTCAGTGTAGGTCTAATGTGGATGAGAACTTTTCTTTTCAATATAAAGTGTACCGTATGTTGATCATTGCATTTTGGAATAAACATTAAATGTTAATGTCAAATCGGAAAAATTACAACAAACTGTGTGTTTAATTTTACGATATTGGAATAACGCGTGTAAGCGTGATTATTGTGCAAGGAAATTATTTTTATGGAATTTGTGTAAAGCAAATGACACAGAATAACTTAATTTGAAATACATTCCCTTACTTTGATTCTGAACATATTATGAGGTACATTCAATTCAGTTTCATAACACTAATTTTACATCTGAAAATTTGATCAGACCAAATTCATCTAAATAGTTATGTTTGGTCTTACATTGCTATCGACTGGAATTTTTAATATAGATATTTTTGTAACAGTGAAGTAAGGTTGCATTATCAAAGCACATTACTAGAGTGGAATGTGAGATTATTTTTTTTTGTCAGCGTTTAACATGGAGGTCTTTAGCGCTGGTGAGGGATGACATGATGTTACTGGGGTAGAACATTACTACAGTGAGCACAGACACTTTTGGTAAATAATAAACAAGCAACATTTAATGTACAATCTGCAGCTGGTTACACGTCTATTTCCACATAGCTTCCGTACTCTGACACATAATTTCTGGCTACGATTGGCATACACACGTATTGTTATATTGGTAAGGCATAAAATGATTTCTTGAATAAAGAGCCTTAGAACAAACCATACGCCAATAACTGCTAATCCATGTCGGTAACACAATTACCTACTTCGTCCATAATGTAATCCATATTTACAAGTTAAGAAGTGTCACAAAAATGTTCCAGCTTGATAAATTACAAAATTTTAGCAATGACTACCTCTACAGCATTTTATCGGCGAGAAATTTACGAAAACTCCATAAAACACATCTGCGTAAACTGAACACACGCTGCAATAAACAAATGAAATTGTTTCCTTTCTGTACATTTAACCACATAAATATGCTAAGATTGGTAACGTAAAAATATTCTTACTAATCCAGCACTTCATTACACAACAGAGGTATATAAGATGTAAAAACAAGAACTATTCGCACTAAACCACTATAAGACTGCTTAGCGAAATTGAATTCACAAGTAATATTTGAAACGTATCGCAATTATCAGATATAACTGACAGTCCAATACTAAGAATACTTTAATCATTCTAGAATATTGCTTGGTATAATAATTTTGTAGTTACATTTTCTCCACTTATAACAATGCGTGGGTTTTTTGTGGGGTTGAGCCGTACAGTGTGCGCATCGGGTAAAGAACAACACTTTTTTCTTTTGAGTAGTTCTAATAATGTTATATGTATATAGTTCTCACTTTCGTTAGGCTTAGTATTATTCTTTAGCATATACATTTTCCTTAAATATATTTGGATCAATTGCTGATATTACATAGAAGAGCAGTACTGCAAGTCAAAATATTATTTTTACAGGACGTGTTGACTTCAAACATTTGTTTCTATGAGCCAATGTAATCGTACTGTGCATAATACGTAATATCTTCTCTTAGAGAATAGCAACAGCTCATCAATTTTACACAACTAATATATATTTAACTTATTTAGCTTATGTATAAATAATAGTACTGTTAAAATAGTCGTGTGATATAGAAATTTCCATGTATTTATTGGTGCATAAAAGAATCATACTTTTTAACATTTTAATTATCTTATGCAAATATTTAACGACTTTTTAAGAAATAAAAAAATAGTACGTCGAAAAATTGAAAACAAATTAATACCTTTATTTAGATTAACCATGCTCTCTAACCACTTCGCTGCAAATACTTGCAGGCTATACTAAGGTTAATTCTACTACAGGTTAGGAAGCTGAAGGGTTTTCTTATGGACGAGTTTGACAAGGGACAAGCCCTGTCACCATGTACTCTTACCGCTAAGGGGGCTAGAAAATGTGATGCAATATTAAAATTAAATTTATCTAGGATACTTAAAATGAAAAATCTTTAAGTTCAATTTTTCTAATAGTTTAAAGATTACTTATTTTTCTTTTAAATTTTATTTGCAAAATAATCTACTCACATATTTAAAATATTCAAACGTTTGAAATTATTCAAACCATTCTCTGATTGGTCAGTGTAACCCCTTACCGATTGCAGCGAACCTAGCGGACGAATTCGTCCACTACTAAACTAATAACGTTGAGTTATTTTCCTAACCAGTACTGGAATTCACCTTAGCTATACTTAGCTTGCAAATAAATAAAATTATCATATGCATATTTCTTCAAATTTGACATTGGTTTCAGATGTAATTCACTTCGCAAAATATAATTCATATAGGATACATTCTTATTTATTTCAAACGTTACAGTTTTCTGTGAAGGTGATAGTCGCAGAAAGAAAAAACGAAGTATAAATAATGTATCATATGTATCTTTAATTCAAATATTACAATTTCCCCTGTGTTCGTAATGATCGGCGCAAAATATAATACATGATAAATAATTGTACAACTATTGTAAAAAAGTATTAAGCATAACGCCCTAATTTACGGAATAGAACAGCTATTCCACTTTCCACCATCGCAGAGCTATAGCTATTCATTTCCCCCACAATTGCAACGATGACCTGTCTTACACTGTTACATATAAATGTGTTCGGAATAATAGGCTACATACAATGTACATGTGTAACCGCAGACCATTTATTTTTCAACAAGTGAATTAATTTAACTTTTTTTACCCGAAACACTAGTAAAGTATAGCCTAGTAGTAGCAGCAGCGTTTGTTCTGTTACGTTGCTGTACTGCAGTGGTAATCGAAGCCCCGAACCTGCTCGAACGACCGCCACCATAACGACATAGAAAACGCCTTTCCTTCACATGACACTTTCTACCAGACGATCGTAAAAATTCGATATCGCCATGAATCAATGACTTCGTATTTGAATTTATTTACAATTGGAGTGAATGCAAATATGTAGAATTGTAAACATACACCACTAAAGGGCAATTTCGTTTCTGAAATCCACAAGTGAAATAATGGAGAACAATAAACGAAGGCAACGAAAACAATTGTGGTGTCCTCAGTTTTTCATATTGCTTTTCATGTGCTCATTCAATTAGGATATATGTTTTTGTTGTTGCCTTTTTCCATTTTTTTAATTGACATAATTCGTTACGGATTTTTTTTGTTCATACAGGTCTATGTGGCAGACTAGCCTTGATTTTTTTATTTCTTTTATTGTCTTCCTCTATCTCGCGGATTTCTGGGACTAAATTGCACTGCAATGGCGTATGTCTGTAATTATATACAATTTCGTCTCTATGACTGTAACGACAAACTCAAAAAAAATAATACCCCAGGTATTGAGTTGAATTTGTTCCCGCGACATGTACAAATGCGTGCTTGAAAGCCTACAAGTGTATAGGCATTTTGAAACTGAAATACAAAATGCTGTCATCATGCCCCAGAGGGGCTTCCTGGGACATGACTTTGGTTCATCCTCCGAGCGAATCTTAACTTTTTAGTTCTTTCATTATTGCTAAACAGGAGACCAACAATGTACCGTTTACCTCACAATGAATTGCCGGGCATTATTGATTGATTCTAGAATTTACATTTACAGACACCAATTTGGAATTAAAAATCTCATAATAGATACACCTATACGACAAACTTATTGAGTTCCATATCGTAGCTGATGTTTATTTCCAAATACGTATTACACTCCCATTCAGTCAACATTAGAATAAGTTAATATTCACAAATTTACTAAGTATTTCCGTTTATTGAGACTGTGGAAATAACACTCGGCAAGTTAGGGGAATCACTGCTAATTTTTGTAAAATAGATCATAACATAACAGCAAAAATTTTAAATTCATAAAAAAATTGACACGGACAGCCCTTACAGTCCTCAAAATAATTGACTGTCATGCTTGTTTAGAAACCCTGACACTAGTTAGTAGAAAAGTGTCTATAAATTATATAAAAATATTTAGTTCACTATAGAGAACTAGGAACGCCCTAATCTGAAATGCAGTGAAACTATGTAAACACCTTATAAAATTCAACACTTTACTTTGTTGAACACTGTAATTTTTAAAAGTTTATAGTTATATAAGTTATGTGTGTAAACTTATTAGGTAAGATATCTAGCCGAACATATTAAAAGATAAAACATTGATCACAAATTCAATAAACAATACTGTATTACTGGTACAGCACATAACAGTTATGCTAGGGGAAATACTAGAAACTAGATACACTAAGCGAACTCTTGTTCCTTTTGATACTCGCTGCTATAAACTACAGTGTTAAATGTACAATTTCATGTGAAGAAAATATTTAATAGTATGTGTTGCAAAAAAATCTCTAACTAACCCATCAATTCCATTGTGCACAACATTGTTTAAATGTTCACTTAACATTACATTTGCGTATTGTTCATACACTGCAAACCAAATTAGCTTTTGCTCACATAATTATTAGAGCTATTAGTTGTAACACAATTATATTTCATTGTTAAATTTTGTAACAATTATTTGTAAGGTTTATTCATCATGTCGGAGTAGTAGTAGGAACTTCTTAGCTCGGAGCCCAGAATAGTCTGTACCTTTCGTTCTTCCCCCTTTTATGTTCTCACATTTTCATTTTCGTCGCTTGGTAATGATGTCAAATGGATAATGTTCTGGGTTCGGTCGTTAATGAAGAATGAACAGTAAAATACATTTTCCTAACGTCTTTGATATTTGTCATGGCGATTTTTCTATTGTGTTACTTAAAAAAAAATTCCAGCTGTCTCAGCGGTGTCTTGTCATTGTAAATATTTTATTATAATTCCCAAAATTGACATCACTAAATATATGCACACTTTTGCAAGCTGAAATTCCCAGCACTAAATTTATACATACATAATGAATTAAATATTATAAAAGGTCTATCGTGTCTGAATAGTAATGTTTTACGAATGAGTGCGCATTATAATTTTCCAACACTGCAGTATGTCAACAAAACGTAGCAAATTTAGTGAATTGTTTTCTATTGCAGAAAAAAAAGATTGATCATTAAATGTACATATTAAATATGGATATTTTTCAGTTATCAGTTATGACTCAATTGTATCCGTCGCCGAGACTTTGCTATGACGAAAAAAGTTGAATATAACACGCGCTAGTTTTCAATATCACTGTTAACTACACCAACTGTATCCACAACACCGCGTCTAAACAAAAAAAAAAAAAAACTCACGTAAATCCAGTACAGCGCATCTACCAAAAAACCTCTGCGAAAATTTAACTATCAAGCGAGCCACCGTACCTCACAAAACCCCCCGCGTTGTTGCAGCGAACTCCGCGAGGGGCGTCACCTTACTGGTAGCTTATCGCAGTATCTTGACGTGTCTCAGCGGATCCTCGCCACATCGTCGACGGGGATTTGCACATGTTACTAAAGTCACGTACCACGAAGAGTAGACTGCTTGCATTGCTATAAACTTGGTGTCTATGTAATCAGGAAGAATGGCGCTATTGTTTATAACCGTTATATTTGATATTCACCTAGCGGTTTCAGTTTTTTGACAATCCAAGTTGCTGCTAATTTTTCGATATAAAATTTGCTGAAAGAATTTTTTTTTTCCTTTCGAGAATGCCTGCTGGCAGCTTCACAAAATTTCTTCGGCATGTTAGTAGCACTTTTTAAGATGATTAAAAAAAAATTCGTTCATAAATGACGAATACTTTTACTGTTTTGCTTGCCATAACTTCATACGATAAAGTATATAAAAAAGTAATAAAAACCTATTTTAATGTATTGGTGCTGGTTTAAAATCATTACATTACACATGATTTAAATACAGAAGTTGCTAAATATGGAATTTAACTACTTTTTTTTTCATTCTTGAACAGCCTTAAGATTGACTTACTCAAATACCTGAAAAGTAATTTCGGGAATTTTCGAAATATGCCACCTAAGGAGGTTAAAAGGGGTGAAAAGTGGTGAAAAGTGTTTTCAATTTATCGTCGATATATCTTGAACCCAGCGGGCTAATGTTGTGTTTTTCACGTCCACGAGACACCAATAAAGTATTCTAAAGGTTTTTCGAAATTTACTCTCTTAGGTGCTGAAAAGACCTTGAATATGTTTTAGATAAACCCTAGATATCTATCGAACCCGTCGAGATATACAAATAATTTTTGCTTCAGGATGATGATTACAGAAATGATCGCAAAATGCACTTTTAAGAAATTCCGAAATTTGATTTCTCAGTACTGTGAAGGAGTGATATGTGTTTTTTTAATGAATGGTCAATTTTGATTCCAATGAACGGGCTAACGATATGATTTATCCTTCAATTGGATACTTATACAAATGTCTAAGATGTGGAATTAAATTATTTCGAAATTCAACACCCAAAAGGGTGAAAAAGCACAACATTTGTTTTCCATCAACCCACAATATCTATCTAACCAGTAGCGATATTGAGGTGGTGTTTCGCATTAGAGTGATGCTTACGTAAGTATTTAAAATAAGTACTTATATGTTTTTTTTTACTTTATAAGATAACGTGATTATTAAGAATAAAACTTAAGTTGGTCAACATTCAAAACAGACGATCCGAAAAGCAGGAACGAGCTGCGAGTAATATCCTAGGCAGGAGTTTCAGTGTACAGTAACCTATAGAGATGTGGTGTTGTACAACCTCTATAAGCCCAGGACACAAATATTTAATTTTTTTAAATAAAAATTTATTTTCATGAATTATTTCAACGTTACGTGACACAGTTGTTTGTTACTCAGGTCTAAATTCCGGGAGGTTCTGGGCTCGAATTCCGTTAAAAGCTGTGTGCGAACGTTCTCTGACACACAAAAACAAGGCAGATCGAATTAGTGCAATTTACATGTAGTCGTTTAAAAGGGGTAAAACTGTAGTTCGCTTTCCACTTAGGTTCGTCTACAACATCAGCTGACATATCGTCGGTATACTGCCAAAAGTGATTAAGTCATAAATGTTATTTTATTTAAAAACACTATTAATTTGTGGATATTAAGGGGGATTATTCCCTAAATAAACAATGTTAAAATGAACCTGAAATTATTTATATTGTAGTAGACATAAATGACAAGTATTGGCGAAACATAATTTTTTTTAGAAAAAAAAATTTAATATGTGTTTTGACACTTTAAACGAACTTTGCATACTAATTTTGCAGCCATTACAGCAATAATCAGAATAAAAATTTTTACTAATTACTGCATTCACTTGCTAGATTAAAGTACGAAAAAGTGTGTGTCACATTCGGTTTTTAAAAACAGTTGTTTGAAACAGTTTACTGATGCATTTTACATGCTAATGTAAATGCATTTTTTCATAATTTTTTATTATGTAATTTCAGTAGCAAATTTAGACACTTTAAGCAACGATTTTAAACAAAAATACTACACCGTATCATACTGTTGCATTTAAATGAATTTTATAAGCAATAATATTGCAGTTTGTTAAACAAGTTCACGAAATTGAGACATAAAATCAAATGTATATAACGAAGTGTTAGGTTGACTACAAGTCCCCTGTGAAGTGCTTCCATCTGGCGAGAAAGACAAGAAATATTTGAACTGTACAAAAGCGTGTCCCCCCCCCTCCTTCATCAAATTTCGGACAGGACCTGTGTCACGTACAGTTGGTAGAAGGGTACAGAGGTGGGGCGCGAGACTACAGCACCAAGAACGTGAAGAATAAAAATTCTTGCAGCGACTGGCTGACACTGTTGCCATATCTTTCGAAGGTTGTCACAAGAACAGTACGGCCCATGTGCCTGCCAGCCGTGTAGGCAGGCCGCTGAGAATGCGAGTTGTTTAGTGTAACGCTTTCCTCTAAAGTCTCTATTATTTACATTCACTTTATTTACAACATACTTTACTGCTAAAGTAATATTTTTTAACGATACTTTTAAAGAACGTTTTAAATAGATTAACAACAGTTAATCAGACGAAACAACAAAGCAGGAGCGTGGCATCCTGTTTGTTCCTTAGTAATGATATTAGTTAACCAGTAAGAAATTTATATATGTAATATATTTAATAAAAGTATATAATATAATACTTTTACGTAATCCGTAATGAAAAGCAAAAATTAAATCATTCATTACTTTTCGAAACACATTTATGTTTCTTTTATTTCTCGTTTACTGAGGAAATTAAACAGTAGCGTAGTTCCTAAACTGAACACAAACTGTGTTGCTAAGAGTAGTTCAATACCTACATCTACTTGAAATTCCCGCTAACCTAAATTACAAATTGGTAAGTTCGGACACTGCTAAAACGTAAAGTGGTGCAAGTACAAGCATAATTATCACGCTTGAGTAACATTTGTTTCGAATATAAACTAATTTTTTTTTCAAACGAAATTTGAGGTAGCTCAAGATATGTTTCTGAAAGACACGCAGTAAAATAACAAATTGTAAATGGCACAGATTTTAGAGGAAGGCGTTACACTGAAAAACACAGAATATATAACATTTTACTATGAATACATACACGTAGTTTATTTTGAACATTAACTTTGTACTTTTCGTATAAACATTGAGACAGAACTGCATTTATGCAAGACGACACACTTAAAAACACACAATTTACTTTATATTACACTGCATTCAAAAGCATTCCGTAACATTTGGTTTGATCATAAACTAAATATTTTTTGTGCAAATTTTCAGACAGTGAAAAACATAGAGTAAAATTTTCCGCGTGCAAAATTCGCATACAAATTTCATTCAAATACAGTAGGCTACTGTTCCTATTTTAATAACGATTTTGCTTATGCACTGTTGCTGAAAATAAGACAAGGCAATCGAAATTTTAAAAAAATAAAATAAAAATTCTCTTACCTCAGTTCACAGCAATACATATGAAGTTTCAACTGTCGCTTTCAAGAGTTTCAAATTCATGTTCGTGGTACGACGAAGCCTGATGATGAATGTCCTGGTAAACACAAATTTTCGCAGCGCTTTAGATTCTACGGACGGAAACTTAGGCAATATCATTTTAAAAATGTGTTTTCACGATACCTTTCTTTTTAACTAAAGTTTGTCCGCGACATAAGTTAAACAATCGCTCAGCAGTTACAACAATACTTTTTTTTTCTGACGTTACAGCCAGTCCACCAGGGCTTAGTGCTTTTATCCATCCTCCAGAAAAAGTACTGCAATGAATATTTTCAAATAATTGCAAAATAGTACAAAATACTGATTTATATAAAATGTAATATTTCCCTACCATTTGATATTGATGAAATAGAATCACACAGAACATTTGTTGGAAAATTTAGCTACATATCCCGCGCTGTATCTCGATACTTCTTTATCTTGTATTGAAATTCAGCCAAGCCCTTGTCATTCACACATGTTTCACTATTGTCTATGTCACGGTTTATGCTCACAATGTCTCTGTTTCGGCATTTTTAACCACACAGACAAACATCTGACTAGTTAGATATGG
Organism: Medauroidea extradentata; assembly: GCA_003012365.1. Taxonomy (NCBI): domain Eukaryota; kingdom Metazoa; phylum Arthropoda; class Insecta; order Phasmatodea; family Phasmatidae; genus Medauroidea; species Medauroidea extradentata. The sequence goes on along the minus strand of PNEQ01085421.1, from coordinate 1,304 downwards.
TTGATTTTTTTTTCATATTCGGTAATAACAGCTGATGAACCGAATTTTGGTAAGTTATTTAATTCCCTAACACAAGCATTCTCGGTCATTACTTGAAATTTGTTGGTGTTGAATTGTCATAAGTGTATCCAATATTCCGTATTCTAGAGAATATTCTAGAGAACACATTTTCTAATTTATGCAATTTGTCATAATAAACTACAGCAATTCAGTTTTTAGCAAGTAGCTATACGTTTCTATGAATGATAACATGGAAATCAAAATACCGTTTTGGAATGGCATTATCACTTTTTTCGGAAATTCTCACTTCTGCAGTAACACTTTTCGTTTAATTAAAACTACTAATCTGTTGCTCTGAATGCACACCAAATGCGCTGTGCCAAGATTTTTTGTAGTCATAAAGAAATCTTGAATTCATAATGTAATTGTTGCCATATTGTGAGAAAATAACTACATGGCATATTTTACTTTTTGACGTAAAGGTCCTAACACTCGCTCTTCTGTTTGTTGTAGCAAACTCGAGAGCAGATATTAATTTCATTGAACGAGAAAAGCTACGAATTTTCCAGTGAACTAATCGTTAGGGCCACGATTTTGTCGCGAAAAGATTTTTGCCCCACTTTGTTTCAGTGACTCACGAGCACATCGGCAGTTCTGTTTCAACATTAATGGCAGCGTGTCTTTGTTCAGACGCGTTTCTCATTTTATAGCACCAATCAGAATAAGATTATTGTGACTCTGTACGTCTATAATTTGCCAAGGCCAGTGAGAGTAAAATCATCCAACCAGAGTCGATGTAGCAGAGCTGCAGGTGTGCACATGACACATCGAAACGAAATGCTGCAACAATCTTTTCGCCATAAAATCGCGGTTCTACTAATCGTTTTCGATTTTTTTTTTTTTTTTTTTCAAATCAAGTTGACACAAGTTCCTTGTACATTTCCTCAGAGTATACGATCGAGGTAACAAAATCCCAACTGTTTCAAAGGTAAATATATGCTTTTCGGGAAACTGAACGCAATTTTATTGTTGCTGCAATGTCACTGTCTTTCCATCTTGCTTGTCCTTTTTTCAGAAGTCATTCTATTTACTGAACTGTAAAAATAGTTTCTAAGATTTTATGTACCTGAGTCCTAATGGCTTTAGGACAACGTTTATGATTAATTTTTAAATTCAACAATTTTTGCATTAACTGCGCGCATTTAGTTTTCATTTTCTTCTGCTGCATCTTTGTCATTAAATTCTTACTGTAGTGCGTTTGCCTTATTTTTAAGAAATGAAACTTCTTGCTGCAAATTTTGTAA
>PNEQ01085420.1:29193-47968 GCA_003012365.1 Medauroidea extradentata | reverse complement strand
ATATATATATATATATCGATGTGTGTATGTATGTTCCCTATGGACTCCAAAACGGGCTGAAGCGATTCTGATGAAATTTGCAGGCATTCTTCAGATTAGTCCAGCGGGTGATCCTGTCAAGTTTGGTAACCTTCAGATCAACAGATTTTATTTATTTATTTATTATTATTTTTTTTTTTGTTTGCTTTTTGCCAATTTTGTGTCCAATTTTCCCTACAAATTAGTTAGTAAATAATAATAGTAACGATAATAATTATAAAGTAGGATCGAGACTTGGAAGGAAACGGCATGTCAATGCACAGGCCAATTATTGGCTATAGATAATTAGTGCTACCCGAGTCACTAGTATACGTACATAATAAAGTAAATACGTATACAAACATGTATACATGTCAGTAAATTAAATGTATTATTCTTGAATAGAACCTCTCACCACATCCCTTAGTGGGGCGAAACTATGTTAAGGGGGTGACAAAATTTATACAGGTTGGCTAAAATTTACTCAAGGAGGCAACATATGTTAAAAGAAGCCAAAATATATTTAGGAGGCCTGTCCTACCTCGCTCTAACCCGTAGACCTCCGTTAGCTACGAGCCTGCCTTGCCCTCAGATAACCTCCGCATACAATATTTAGTTTTAGTCAGTTGTTTATACCTGTATATTTTTATTTGACAGAGTAGAGAAAGTTCCCAGAAGCACGGCACGGTAGGCACGTGACAATCACGCACACGAGGGTGGACGCGACACGCTGTCGCAAGCGGCACGGTATCTCTACGCCTCTCGCACTGAGCCAAACACGACCTGGCCTGCATTATACATGACACCGGTGGGAATTTCTGTACACAGCGTGAATTATTGAAGAACCACTCCCTCACCACAATGATGAGGGGGTTGGAGGGGGGTAATGAGAAATAACGTGGTGGGGATGGACCCTGACGCCATAGGTTCCCTTCCCTACGCACTGTTGTTCCAAGTGCTGGGTTTGAGGCCGGGGAGGTGCGGGCAGAATCGACAAACCTGCCAGATAGCGGGCCCGAAGCTTGACCTCGCACGTCGGAAAAATATAGTAAATTACAGACTTGTATTCAGCTTTACGTCTCGTCAACAGCGAGGTCATTAGAGGGGTTAAACACAATCTAACACAAGGACCGAAAAGGAGTCGGCCATCGCCTATGTTAAGAGGGCATGGTATATAATTCAGTGCTAAAAGCAATATTTTAAAGTTTTAGTGAGCCGCGGTTGGCGCGGGTTTGAATCCCGGCGAGGTCGGTCCCCGGATTTTCGCATGTGGGAATCGTGCCGAACGATGCCGTTGGTTTCTCGGGGATCTCCTGTTTCCCACGCGTCCCTTCACTCCTGCCCTGCTCTATACCCACATCATTTCACACTTCACCAGCGCTAAAGACCTAGATGCACACATTAGAAACACTATGAGAAGTTTCTTAGACAAAAGAGTTCTGTTAGCGCACTGAGACGCTGTTTACAAGGCAGGCGGCCGTCTTAAGGGTATGGACCCGAGTTTCTTCGCATTTAATGTCAATCATTTTTTAAAACATAAATGGGAGCCTATATCGTAAAATCGCTTCGTAACTTTGTTATGGCTTATTTAAACTGCATACTCTAATTTTGTCGAGTCAGAAGACTGCAAAATAGTTGCTAATTAGTTAATTAACGAAATTTCCTCTTAATTGATAAATTAGCTATACTCATCAAACAGTTTGTCTCGAAAAATTACATTGCATAGTAAAACCAATTTGCAAAAAAATTACGAAGCAATTTTACGATATTGACTCTCGTATGGATTTTAAAAAATAATTCTCTCGAAAGCCGAGGAACTCGGGCCCAAGCCCTTAAGTGCTGAACAAAATCTCCTCAATCAATCTACTCTTAATGTTGTAGGTTTCTATAAGCCAATATGCAAAAATCAAAAGACAGCAATCGTAGACAATAGTTACACAAACATTCTGAACAAAATTATTCCTCGAGTAACTTATTTCTGAAATACAATCTCTCGCGCCTAAATCTCTTACATTTAATTGCCGTGCGAGAGATCACGCTTAGCAAATGCATAATTCTGGGCAAATCTTTGCTGATAAAGGTGGCAGAAATAATTGTCTAAAACTGTTTGTTTTTATTATTTTTCCAGCTGACTAAAAAACTTGTAGATTTCAATTGGTGTTTTCAGGGTTTATTTATCTACCATACACTCTTCATTCCAACATTCGCCTGGTAACTATGGAAATCCGGAAACAGGGTGTCTGGGCCAAGAATAGAACCGGGGTCTTTCCGAATGCGATTAAATCACAAACTCTATCCTCATCTCACATCTCAGGTGACAAGTATTGTTCACTACTACTTATTTTCTGTAACCGAGATGGTATTTTAAAATATCCTGTACAAAATACACCATAATGAGGCAATGCGTGAAAGTGTGTATGGGTACGTTACGATTAGCAACATGCAAAACTAGTTTTCTATGTAAAACGTTATATTTAGTATATATTATCGTGTTTTAAAAACTAATATGACAGAATTTTAAGTAAAACTTAAAAACTGTAGCAAAACATATTTACCCAAGCAAGCACTTTACCCAAACAACAATGTATACAATGTAGACTGGAGTGTGTTAATTTTACGTGGTGATAACTCAAATTAAACTACGAGCAAAAAGTGGTATTCATTTGTCCCAAAATGTGCATATAGTGGGAGTAATGCTATCCTGAAAGTAGATTTTCTAATTACATATTAATTAATATCTCAAAAACTACTACATATTAAACAACGACATTGAGCACTGTATCAACAATGAGAGTTCTTCATTCTCAGAAATTTAGTTTGTTAATATCGCCGACCCATCACTGTTCAAATGGGGTACAAGGTCTTGTTTTCGATTATAACACTGGAGCACGTCATTGTTATTCACGGTGTACTAGATAACACTGATCAGGTGCAAACATGTAATAAAAAAGGAAGTCTTGTCGGAAAGTGCCAGAGTTAACCATTTTCGAGAAAATGGCATGTCAAATTTTTGCCTTTTAAAATAAAATAAAAATTTCGCCTTAAACACGTGCAGGCATCGCGACTGTCTTGCAAGGCGGGTATTGGTTACAAATAGGCGTGTCGCAATGATGCGATTTCGATAGTTTTTTTAATCGAAGAATTTTATCTCAAATTGTTTAAAAGTAGGTTACATTGTACAGTAAAGTGGGTGCATTCTGGGGCGAGGAAAAGTCTGATGTTACAATAAAACCAACTACTATATTGCAATGTGCATTATGTTTTACAAAATCCTAATTCCAGGTAATCCCACAGACAGTTGAACCTGTATCGCTATGGACACGAAACTATACAAAACAGACAGCCCATTACTGGCGTAAGAAATCTTATAAGTGATATTACAACATGTGTTTCTTGTTATGTAAACAGTGAATGAATAACATTAGCAAGAGTTGTGCAAACAAATAAATTTGCTACTGATCCGTTGCTTCAGATAGTAATTATTGTACTTTGAAAAAAAGTTACGATGTAACGTAAATAGTGCAATGAATAAGTCGAATTAGGTAATATTTATTAGTTTTTGACAGTTCTGAAGATTATCATGTGCGCACAGACACACAGGAAAATAATTTCTATTTTGATGTACTGCAGAGTTTGCCAAAGTCAGCTTTGTTTGTTCGTTGAGAAATCACCCGTGATAGAGGAACACATTGATTCTTCAATTGGAAGAGCTGTAAGAAGCATGCCAACATAATTGTCAAAAAATGTAATTCTTTCATGAGACAGACTATACATACATATTCTTGGAATGCATCCTACAGGTCGGTGAACCCGCGAATTTGCCCCGGTCTGAATCCATGTCGGCCGGGCCTGAGACAGACCGTGCAGACTTTCAGTAGTTGATGGATGGGCGCGGAAGTGTGGCCCCAGCTGGCAGCACACGAGCCACGTCACACACATCGACCAGCGAGATAAGGAAGCGACCACATGGACCCAGATGGGACATAAGTGGTCTGAGCTGAAGGCAAACTTGCTCGTAATAGTGCAGAGGTCGCGCGCATATGTCGAGTAGGTTCCATCACAACTGTTCCTCACTGTGGCCCTCCCCTCCCTTACTTTCCTAATGATGGCAGCGCGATTTAGGGAAAACTGACAATATACCTTGACATACCTTAATATCGTGATAAACAATGTTGCGGGCTTCATAAAACTGGGGAAGGATGTGTACGCCGAGTTCCAGTCGCGTAGCCAGGATTTGTGTAATAGGAGGAGGAGGAGGTTAACCTAAAAATAATACAATGAATATCCATCACCTCTTTAACGTGGGGGGTCCGGGAAAATGTGGATTACAAGGTACAAAATAGTGCTATTTTAGCAATTTTTCGTAACGAAACATTGACTATTATACTGGTCAAAATATTTTTAATCTTTTATTATAATTTTTTTTCTATTTTTTTGTGGCTAATGGGGAGAGTGTTCGAACCGCAAACCGCCACCCCCTCCCCGGCTGCCGAGTTCACTAGTTTACCAACATAGAGCAGGCATGTATAGTTTTGGCAATAACTGACCAATGTATCACACAAAAGATCATAATTAAACATTTCAATACATTTCTTGTAGCTACTGTACTGAAGTTCGAAGATTTACCCTGCATGTTAAACTATACAGAGTGATTGGTTAATATATGCTAACCGGGCCAATGGGTCTAATGTGGCTCACGAGGGTGGCAGACGTGCTCAAAGGCGGAGATGTGAAACGTGAAAATACGCGATAAAAAGCAAGTCTAACTACGGAACTTAATTTCGTACAAAGATAACTGTAGTCGAGACAAGTAACCGCAAAAATTATGTTAAAGAAAGTATATCCTTTTATTCATTAAATATAAATTGCTTACACACCTATCGTCTAGAACTCTGTGATCCTTCGCTAAACCTTAAATCCACTCAACAATGTGCATATTAGAAACCTTTCTTTAAAGTCCCTCGCAGTTGCTAAAAATGGCTTTCTTAGACTGCTGTATTTTGAAAGGAAAGGCGAAAAAGTAAATATTGCATGAAAGGAAAGGCGGAAAGGTAAATATTGCACGGCAGTAGTACAAACATTGCCAGCTTAAGGCCTCGCTCTTTAGTTTAGCAGTGGTTTAGAAAATATTCTTTCTATCGCAAAATAATACAAATATAAAAAATTCACTCTGGCAGTTTTAACATTTATATATCATCGTTTGTATCTGAATTTTTCTGTTGCAATACACCAAAGAGATTTTTAGATTTTTGCCCCTGAAAAAGCACATATTTTGTTGTCAAAATAAGCCAAAATTAAGCAAAATAATTTTTTTGCTAGCAAACGGTACATTATTTTTAAAAACGCTCTGGACTGTACGCAGTCTCTAGTTTTTTCAAAGCATTTGGTTAAAAAATATTCAAGTTATTTGCAATTGTTTGAAATAAATGAAAGATCATGGCCTTAAATAAATTATTAAGTCAATTGAATAAGAATGTTGTTTTGTACGCTGGATATTACATCTTTGCGAACTGGTTAGGTTCAAGACAAATTAATTACACGACATTACTAAATTTTGAAATTCATGTGACATGTACGTTTATTATAATTATGTTGGCAACCCCTAAAAAAAGCTGTCATAGACCATATTCAGAGTCGTCCCGCTGAGTGCGAGGGTAATCTGAGCACGTGTTTTGATAAGGCCGACTCTTGCTTGCTCACCGCTTGCGACTTAGCCTCTAAACACAGAGCGCTCAAATAACGCCAAGTCTTCCCTTCGAAGATTTCCCTCTGTGGTTCTGGTTCCATGTGACTGTTTAAAGTGTCATAGTTTCAGCGATACAATTGAAACACTGAGTGTCAGTTTACCGCCTGGGCCAATAAGAGCGATGTAGCACTAGTCGCGTGTATCAGCGTAGCTCTTGCTGCTCCTTCGGTTCTGTGCCTCCAACGCGTCAAAACAACTGCATGATAACGGGCCTATTAAGCCTGCTCAGACAGAGAACACGGTCTTTTTCCTCGAAAGACAAAAAGCTTTTATCAGTAAACGCCAATTTTTACATTATTTTTAGCGCATGTAACTAAGAGCCCTATACAGAAAGCTCATGATGCCGCGATCGTGCTGCAACAAAAATGGCTGCAGTGTTTTGGCCGTTGGCTTTTCCTATAGGACTTTAAGTGGTGTCACTATTTTATTTACGGAAAAAGAGTACTTAAGTCCAGCGCATGCTTCACTGTTTTCGTGAGAGCAGTCTGAAAAAGCCGGTTTCAGCCATTTTGAGATGCCTCGAAATAATGTTTCTAACTATGATATCTATGAAAGAAAAACACAGGAGCACAATTTTAAATGTGTTTTCATTTATTAAATAGAGGCATAGAAGATGCATTTATTAGTATTTCTTAAAACCACATTCTCCTAACACTCTACAACAATGTTCATCTGTAAGTTGTATAGGGCTATTAGAGATATAAAATAGTGAACATGGCTAAGCATTGTCGGCCTATTTTTATGGCTTCAGCGATAAGTCTCCTGCAGGAAAAAGAAGAAAGTATATAATGGAATATTTACTTCAAACCTACGCCTTATACACGAGCAATAATATCATATTAGTTGTAGTTCTTATTTGCGTGCTACAAAACTTCAACGAGCCTGGAAACGTGCGGGATGTAAGTCTGACTATTGCTCACTTAACACACACATAATCGCCTCTAAGCGCGAGACGCTCTACTTCTATTAATGCACAAGGTACATAGTCCTCTTAAGGGCGTTCACGTGGCAAATATTCCTAATTTTATATTTACTTGTCATATTGTTAGTTTTATAGACGTTACCTGTGACTACATTTTCCACTCGTAGAAATTTTTTAGCTCTCATAGTTTTCCCATAGCGGCATGTCAAAGTCAGAATTTGCAAGTTACAGGAACATAGGTATAACAAAAACCAAGTGACTTGCTCGAATGAAATAATTTACACTGAAATTAGATATTGTGGGCCATGTGCTAAAATATTTAAAAACACACAACGAAGTCATTTTGTCTTTTTTAAAAATTGCCATAGGCCTTATATGAGGTAAATTTTCGCCTTTTTCGGAATTTTTTAAAAAGTACAAAGGAATTCCATTCTGTGTACTTAGCCAGTTGTACGGTGTTGTGGAGTACCACGCGAATATTTTTTACGCGAAACCACCGAAATTATTTTTAACGTTGTTATATATGAAAAGAACACCCACTTGAAGCTACGTATACCACTTTTTGAAAATTCAGCATGCTTGTTAGTAACATGATTTTTGGGCCGCCGGATTGGCTAAAAAACTGCTTTGTTTGGACTGCTGTATCTATGAAAATACGACTTGAATCCGTAAATTGCAAAATAAGGTCCGTGCATTGGTCTTTACTTCATACTATGCAAAAATAAAATTATAGGGTCACCGCTTAAAGTCCCACAGGAAAAAGAGTTCTGCGAAAACATTGCACGCCAGTTTAGCGCGCTGGGGATAGAGGCGATGTGCCTATCGTCGAGAATGGTACTCTGGCTCTTATCACTCCGCTGTCACCGCGCGTCAAACGCGGAAATTTCAAACCAGTACACAGTACTCTTAAAAGTAATTCGTGTAATTATCTTGTCCGCACTTTTTTTTTCCTCTGCCCCACGCGGACTGGGTAATTTCCCGCGGACGTACGAACCCTGTGGATTGTTTCTCGATTAGCGCGCGGACGCCTTCCCGCAGCGGCCGGGGCACGTGACGCAGCAGCAGCTCCGCGATGCGTTCCTTCCCCCCCCCCCCCTCTACCAGCCGACCATCGTAATTGCGTTAATTTTGATTTGCCGCGGCCTTGCCTGCAGCCGTGCGCGGGCCATTAGAGCCACGGAGCAGGGTGTGTGGGGAAGGTGAAGAGAGGGGAGGAAGGCCGCACCTGCTGCTCCAGCGCGCCAGGTGGCGCACTCCGGAACTAATAAATATGTCCCTCCCTCCTGCCCCTCCCCTACCTCATCCACCCACACGCAGCACGTGCGCCCATAGCGCCACGGCCCGACTAGCGACACACCGCGCCAAAAACATTCGCCCCTGCATTCTGCACGCGGCTGAAAATATGCCAGAGCCTCACGCTGTTTATTCGAAAAACGACCAACGTGTGTGAATGATATCTGCTTAGGTATAACATTGAAAGAACATCAAGCGTGTGAATACAATTTCAGGTCGTCCTTAGCGTACCTACGCTGAGAAGTTTTCGAGAAACTTATAGGCTATCTGCCGAAACTCTGTACACTTCTTATAGCGGCCTTAACAGGCAGCCTCCTTAAGGCGTCGCCATCTGGCCGCCAAGGGCGATGTTGACCGGCTCATCTGGTGCGGTATCGCCTCTACCGTAAGACATTGAAACGGCGTGCCGTCGTATCGTAGATCACTCGCCTGACTGACACTTTCAGTGGTGACCCCATCTTTTGTTGGTAGAAACTTTTACGCATAGTCCATTGCATGTGTCTAGAGTAGGTTCACATGAATCTCGTGACTTTTTTCCCCCCTATTTCAGATATTGGAAAAGCTGATTTTTGCGTTTTTGAGGAGCACCGATATGATATTTCTTAGTGACGTGCAGCTTTGGAACTACCTTTCGTCATCGTTTCGTATGTATGTTCTTTTTGTACATTGATACAATGGGCACATGTGGAGTAATAGTTTCGTAAAAATACGTATTTTGAGCGTGTGGTAGGCAGCGCCATTACGGCTCGGTTTCAGTCGCCATATTGAATTTTATTATTTTTCGCTTTTTGAAATTGTGAGAAGAAAAATGTTAGGCCTACATCGGCGACTATAAAGCAAATTCTATTTACCTTGAGCTACAATAGAAGCATGGCAATAGATTTAGTAATGTCTAGTTAGGTCGCAATTTGTCCGGCAAATTATGAATATAAAAAAATTTGCCACACACTTTGCGGCGTAATTATATGCTAACAGCCAAATCGCAAGGTATGTACTGTAGCGAAATGTAAATCGAATTTGAGATATAATCGCATGTTTCGAAATTTTCTTCTTAGAATTCCAAAAAAGTGAAAAATAGTATAATTCAATATGGCGACTGAAACCGAGCCTTAAGGGGCACGCCTACCTGCCATGAAAGTTGTGATGTAGAGGTTCAGGAGAATCGTTTTTTCACAGAAAATATTAGTCGTGAGATTGTGTGTTTGACATATGAAAGATATTAAGGTACCTCACACTAAGGGTAAATGGTTTCAGTTCTATCAGTTTCTTAAGTAATTAGAAAATAGGGCCTTAACATTCAAAATTAGTGCCTTTGCCGGCTTGTGTAATGCTGTTATTTTTTGTTATTCTAACTTTAAACCATCTAACCTTAGTAGATCTATCCTTTAGCTTTCAATCCCGTGACTGTTTGTACCTTGAAACAACTGAAAATTTTGAGTAAATCTTGTTCGTGTAATATGTGTCTTGCGCAAATATGCAGCCAGTGTTGTGGAAAATTGAAGGATTCGCGAGACCGAGCCGAAAGGACAACAGAGAGAGAGCGAGAGACAACCTCCTCCACAACAGGGGTTGACCCAATCCCGCTTTTGTGAGGGGAAAATTCCACGTCCATGAGGTCGAACACAACTATAGAAACAAGTGTTAGACTTTGAACAAGGTTGGCTATAAATAAAATAATGTGGTAACCGCTTAAAGTTCCATAGGAAAAAGGATAATAGTAGTAGAACACTGCACGCCATCTGAGTGGCTTGCACGGAAAGGCGATAATTTATTACATACGTCGCTTAACGGCAACCTTGCCGCTCCTGTCTCACACGCGCACACACACTCAAACGCAGCCTATCTAGACAGACCCCTCAATACGTAGCTGTGAACCTGAAATGTGCATGCACACGTTGACGTTCTTTGACTGCAATTCCTAAGCAGACATTACTAATGTGCGATTAGGCAGTTTTCGAATAATCTTGTAAAGGCTGAAGCTCTGCACATCGTTCGGCGGCCTGGGTAGGTGGCTACCTTAATAGGCGTTTAAGTGTGATAATTCCATAATTTGATATTTGTGACAGACAATGTTAGTTTATTACATGTTACTACTTACAGCATTTTCTCCTTATGGAAAATGTAAAGTTCGAATAATATTTTCAAGTCAACATTTCAAAGTCAAAATTTGCGTGTTAAGAAAGCGTACACCCCTACAAAGGCCAACGTTAGCTAATTTACACCGACTTTAATTTCCACGGAATATTTGCTAGAAGTTATAAAAACCTTAAATATTTGAAACTCAAGTAAAAATTGTTTTGCCTAGGTTGGCTGTATGCTGGAGTGACATGCACATTTTAACTAAATCATGCCGTTATGAAATACTATGCATGTTAAACTTTTCAATAAGCGTATAATCTAGTTAATGGTAACGTCTATAAAACTGACATTATTTCGTTCTAATATGAAATAACGAATATTTCACAGCTGAACGGAATTAACCAACATTATTCCGTTACAATTAAAGAGCCCTGTATACTAGGCGGTAGATGCTGCGTATGAGGTACGGAAACAAGCAGGCGATAAGGTCTAGATTTGTTCGTGCGTCAACAGCCGTGTCGCCTCTATGTGAGGGCCACGAAAGCGCCTTGCAGTGTACGACGTTCTCGTTCGTTGTTTTGTTACCAATGCTATTTCTGTGTTCGTCGGTAATGTTTTATCTGGCTATTGTTTTGTACCCTATCGATTATTATTGTGATTCTAGGTGAATAAAAACAAGGTCTGATCAGTTCTAGAATCCGATGGTGCACCGAGTTGCTGACTCCCGCGGGCGTGGCTAATAATTATACAGACTCGTCATTCTAGGGCGGCCGATACACTAAGTTTAAGTTGCGTTTGTAGCACCCCGCTATCTGCCGTCGACGCGGATTAAGTGGTCGTGTCGGCGGTCTGCTGCCCCGACCTAGTGACCCTACTTGAAATCCCGCTTATCCACTGCGTTTAACGTCGCGCCGCCGATCAACTTCACTCGCCTCGTTGTTGTTACTCAGTTGATCGGGTCGTCTTGTCAGCGGTCTGCCGCCCTGACCTTCGACGCCCGAACCCCCGATGACTCCCCGACGCGAGACCTCGCGACCTCCTTTGCCCGCGGTCCGTTAGGATCTCTCCGTTGTTAATCGGCTGATCGGGTCGTCTTGTCAGCGGTCTTCCGCCCTGACCTTCGACGCCCGAACCCCCGATGACTCCCCCCGATGTGCGACCTCGCGCAACCTCCTTCGCCCGCGGTCCGTTAAGCTCTCTCGTCTCTCCCCACACTGTCCGAAAACCCGCCAACGGTCCCGGTATTGGTAATCCGGCCAATGGGAAGAGAGCATTCAGAAACAGCCCCGCCTACCGAAGCCAACCCTGGAGTACACCACCGTCGCATTTATTTACTTCAATTTGCATATTTTGTTTCAAAACCTGGACAATTATCATTTGTTTACTCAACTTCTATTACTTATTTAAATTAACATATTACTCTAGCCAAAAGTCTAATTCATATTATTTTTCATAGCCTCTAAGCCTCGTTCCTATAGGCTGCTACACCCCCTCCCCCAACTGGCCAGAGTGGTCCAGCGGAGGGGTGTGAGAAGAGTAATGGGCAGGACGGCGCCACTACTCCTAGGCACCACCTGCTATCCTGGCCCGAGGGAAAGGTCCAGATTCTCACATATTTCTCTTATTTAATCTCAACTCAATAAAAATCCTCGCAGCATATTTTGCATTACAGATTCGGTATCGTGACGCGATACTGAATCGAATGAATGGTCACATGACCAGACAATTCCAATTTCTCAGATTACCCTAAATAAGTATATATTTTACTTAATACCTCCCTACACCAATACCTGCACGTTACAAGTGTTTTGGTCGTTGGCTCCTTACTGTGGAACTTTACGCGGTGACCGTACTATTTTATTTACTGAAAGTTTGTAGTCAAGTCCAGCGCATGCTTCTCTATTTTTGTTTTACGATTCCGGTCGGTATTCCTTACGTGACAGTAGTCTGAAAAAGCAATTTTCGGCCAGTTTGCGGTGCCCCGAATTTATGTTTTAAGCATGATATCTAGAGAACAAAAATAAAGAAGGACGGTTTTAATTGTGTTTTCTTTTCGTATATATAAATATATCGAACGCACGTTTCGTAGTACCTCTTAAAAACACTTGATCCTAACCCGCTGCAACATTGTGTTCATGACGCAGCTGTATATCAAGTTCACGACTCCATGCAGCGTCACTGATAATTAGGAGCACGATTATTTCGCGTATTGATTCTAGGTCAGGTTGAACGCCAATTACTAGAGGTACGTAAATTTCGCAAATACATTCCAGGTCAGGTTGAACGCCAATTATGTATACTTCATTGTCATGTCTGTGACTTGCTGGCGACTGTTACGAAACGCGTTTGACTACTGCAAGCCAGTAGTAAATAAGGAAATAATGCAAAGCTTGTAAGGTTGTAAGCCAATAGATAATCGATTGTGGCCAGTGGTTGTATAGGACTGACAAGTCTAGGCTGCTTACAGATGAATCCGCGAAATTGACGTTCCTCTACCAATTACGTATACTTCACTCCTCCTGTGATTAAACGAGAGCTGTTTTAACACACGTTTGACGACTGCAAGCCGGTTATAAGTCGTGAGGATATCACGTGCTACACGTTTGTACTGTTAGAAGCCTTTGGTTATTGCGTGTATATGATGCTGCCAGATGAATACGCGAAATAATCGTGCCTCTACTGATAATCGACAAGAACCGATTGTTATCACAGTCCATCGCTGCTCTTAGATCGGAATAGTGCTATAAAAGGTATTCGTAATCAGCATCTTCGCCTTTTCAGTGTAACACACTGAGCCGAGAGCTGCCACAAAGGATAAACCCCTACTGCCCAAAATGTTTGCCATTGTCTTTCGCACCGCGCTCTGCAAATGTTATTAGCCAGTTCACCGAGACAATGTATGAGCGCGGACTGGCTTCATCACAAGGTTGTCTGATTAGTTCTGCTCGTTGTTCATTACTAGGGCCACGAACTCTTCGTGAAAAGAATTTACCCCAGTTTGTTGCAGTGCCTTACGGGCACATATGCAGTTCTGCTTCGTGGTCAGTGATTGGCTGTTTTAAGGGGTTCGCTTCGTTGCCATAAAATCACACTGCAGCGTGTTTGAAGAAAAAGTTTTATACCGTAAACTAATACACGTGTATTCTCTACGAAAAGAACACACACTTCAGACGACTGCCCTTAAGTACTTTCAAGACAACACACGTATTAGAGATCCCCTTTTAGGGCACGTCAAAATGGGTTAAAACGGGGTTTTCAGGCTGCTATAGCGGGAAATATACTAGCCGAATACATGTGAAACCACTTAAGGGTAGTGCATTGGACTTTAGTAAAGTGATTTCGTAAATAAAACAATAGGGTCACCACTTGAAGTCCTATAGGAAATTTGTTTTTTTCGCGAAGACTGCACGCCTTAAGCGTAGAGGCGACGCACCGTTGTATGACCCATACGACGTCGCCCTTAGCACCATACCTCACTCACACAAACACATGTGCCACGAGGCGGGCCCCTTAACTGTCACGTGTCTTGGGCTTCTACCCGCCAACCAGAGACGTGTGGTGGTGGTGTAAAGCCAATTGTGGTTGACACAGTCAAGTGAAAAACATCACTTCACAGACACATGCAGCCACTAACCACGGAGCAAAACTATAGATGTATATGTAAGACACGGAAACAAACCGGGGGGGAAATTATTTTCGTGAAATGTTCATGCCACGAGTTCGACGTGACAGGAGTTCTACACCAACCAGTCTCAATGCCGTGCATGTACTTCAGCAGATGTGCTTCATGTTTATTAGCAAGCACACAGTAAAACCCCCAAGATACTGATAGTTAAAACATCCTATCTCTGGCCACGAAGCAGCTGCTACAGATGTGCACACACAGCACAGCATCTTCTAACCATATGTCTAGAGATGATGATTTATCGTGGGAAAACTTGACTGTTTGCTGGGTTTCAACACACGTTCAGCTTACCACGAGATTACTGGCTTTCACTTGTTTGTGGAGTTATTACCATATTTGTCTGAGCCTATAATAATCCCAATATTTTAATATTTGTTGCCCGTTATTTGTATGCAGACAACTACGCTGTGTCAGAAGTATATCACCGAATCATATATGTTGCAATTAACTACAGCGTTTTCAAGGGTATGTTGGCACAACACATTTTCGTGATACACCATCATCTCTACATATGGTGTAAAAATCTTTTAGCCACAAAATTCTAGCTCTACTCATAAACAATTTTTAGGTTTATTCTAAACATCTACACACTGTTATGAACCATGTAACCCTGGTTCTAACACAGCGATCAGTAACCAGGCCACCCGGCCATAGGAATTCCAAAATATTAAACATAAGTTGCTGCAAACTGCAAGGCAGAACTCCCCACTCCAACAGCGGTACGAGTTGCCACATAGGGCACGACAATAAAAGGGCGTGTCACTCTACCTACGAGGTCTGTCTGCCCCATATCGTCACCAGGACCACCTCGCTACCAAGATGCACCACGACGTCCAGATCTACGACGTGCCGATCGCCGTGGACGTTTTCTTACACCAGCCTCGGCATCATTAACAAGGTGGGACTGTCATCGTCATAACTAAATTGAGTGGCTCATAAGTAATCATAAATGTATAATTATTCATCTAACTATTCTTGACTCCCTCCGTAAAGAACATCGTAAAAATAATGCAGTACTAGTTTGTATAGATTGTAAATTAAAGCCGTACCTGATATTTAAACTGCGAGTCTCACTTATATTGTCAGAATCCCTCACTATACACGTTATAAAATACTGTACGTTTTACGTAATACTATAACATTACTAATTAACTAAAAAGTAGTATTTTTGCGTAAATGTAACAACACGCACAGACAGACACACACGTGTGTGTGTGTGTGATTGTTTATGTTTGATGCTCGGCATCTAAAAGTTCGTAATTTTATAACTGTACCAACAAACATTGTCCAACTCTTACACATTACATTATTAGTGATTTCCCACAAATAAAATATTTTACTGTTCCACAGTTTTCGTACAAGCGCATGCCAAGGTATTGATTTGACTTTTTTCGCTACTTACCCGAAGTTAAAACTATTCAAACGGTACGGATGAAATAATTTAGAGTGAAAATTAATGTATTGAGCCTCAGAATTATATCCGTGTAATTCCACGTAAGTTTTGTTTGTAATAAAAAATCTTGAAAATCCCTAAATTGTTGCATATATTTGAGAACCTGTAAATAAAAAAGTTTGCAACTACGAACGTTGAATGAGCACATAAAGATTTCTAAAATTATTTTGTGTTGTATTAATCTTCGGGAAATGTAATGCAGAATACCACCGAGAAGCAGTTTCTTTAATCCTGATTCTCCATGACTAAAAAGTTTGCCAGTCTCTCTGAGGTCTACTATAACTTTAGTAAAATTGGAAAGCTACTCATAGAATTAATATTTTTTGATACGTGAAATGAAGCAAGACAAAATAAACACTACAAACATTGACATCTATGTTACATTTTAGAACTGAAAATTTCTTGCAATGTGACGCATATTACCAAATATTTGAATTTACTGTCCATAAATAGTTGTCAAATCTTACTGAAGTTGTACTAAACAGAATATATAACAGCCAGTCCTACCTTCACCCTGCCTTCTCTAATCCGTGACACAGTGAGTATTTTCGATTTTAGTAGTTGGTACGGTACTGGTTGGTAGGAACATTGTCGTGTAATTCAAGTTTGCACTGTACTACAACTAAACGATAAGCTAAAAATACATTGTTCTAAATGCTAAAAACAGGTAATCGTTTCAGAACATAAAATCAAGTCACGTGACTGTTCAATTTGCTAAAACTGGCACCATAGCACGGCCTGAGAGTCCGAGCTGATTGACCTGTAGTATTTCTCTAGTGATACCAACCACCGGCCTCAGAGACACCTGCAGACGGCAATTCCCTCGTCAGTTGTCACTCGTCGCATCTGGCGTGGCCATCTGGACACCCCATCCCCCACCCCTCCTTCAGTCATCCTTGTGACTGTCAATTCTGAGGAAGGTTTCAAGTAAAGGAACTGGGACTGACAGGCAGGGATGACAGAATACAAGACAAGGTGCGTCGCTGTTACCGTCTGCGTCGTTTATAACGTTCCTCTTGAAATTAGACTCATCCTCATTAAGGGGTATTGATCCCTACCACCTTGGATTTATCTGTTTTTTCTCGATAACTTCTGTTCCAGTCGATGGATCAAAATTTTTGTCACGACAAGGCATAGATACAAACTTAATCGATTTTCTGTAATTGCTGGAACCATAACATATTCATTATTTTGCAACGGGAAACAGCCGAAAAGGAGAAATTGCTTCATTTACGGGAGCGACTACATAGGCCACAACATTAACAGAAACAATGCCATATGGATTCTAAAAAGTGAATGAAACAATAAACTATGCCTTGTCAGCGTGAAAAAAGTAAAACAATGTGTGTATTCCCTGATTTATAAGAATAAATATTTTAACACAACATATTTTACAGTACTTCAGAAAATATTATTTTTAATAAACGTAATTTTCATATATAAGAATCCCTCATTTGTTTTGACACAAAAAAAATCACAATTAGTACCTAGTTGTTTTTTTTTTGTAGCAATAAACCTAATAGTTTTTCACATTTTTTCATCCGAAATATCACAAATTTTGTCATGAAAATAAGCCAAAATCAAGCTCACTTTTTTTTTGTGAACGAACATTATTTCACATAACGCCTACATACAATTGTGCATCGTATTACTCTTGAATTTTTTTCAAAGCGTGCCGTGAAAAATATGTAAGAAAACTACCTAGCATGACTTTAACACAACATCAGTGATTGCAATGGTTAATTATTAACGCTTACGAAACGAAATTCCGGAAAATAATTTGCCGTATTGTTAAAATCGCAGTTTTAAAATTGATCGCTACTGAAAATTGCTTGTATTTGTGTTATGCGTATTATAGAAATACTGTACTGCACTATTGTGAACATACACTATTGCAAAATCATGTCGTTCCAGAAATGTTAGAATAAAACTAACAAAAAACAAACAAAATACCTTCGCCTGATGTCTGTCAGCTCACGAAACGTGATGAATAGTCGATCTTTAGAAATCTGCTGTGTTCTTTTGTCTCTTCATCGTTGTGTTATTGTTTTCTTCCCAGTATTGTCTGTGCTGTCCTGAGTTCTACACATTATTTTCTTTTGTATTTCAACTTTTATTTTTGGATGTTTATTTTATTTGTTTGTTGTTGACTGATCACTTATGGGATCTTTCATGTTCTGTTTTTTTTTATGGATGTGTCGACTACAGCCAAGCTACGCTTGTTTCCTCATTTTTTTCCGTTTCTTAATTGTTTTTTCTTAGTTTCATTCTAATATATCTGTGACGACATAACATTGCAATGGCGTATGTCCATAGTAGTACAGTACGTTATTATGTCCCACTGCAAGAAACATTCAAAAAGACATTACAGAAGCCGGAAATTTATATATCACTTAATAAAGGATGTTTTCAAGTTGGCTGGACACTTTTGAAATCTAATTTTTCCTACACTAACAGCGTGTGCAAGCAATACAAAAATCCACAAAAAAATGGTGTAATTGTATGCATGTTCCAAAGAAATGCACGTGCGCTAACGTTACGACAAAGCTGTGATTGTATATTACGTGTTTACTATAAAATGTTTTAAGATACACCAATGCTTCTATTTCGTTGTAACACTTTATTGGTTTCAAGATGTTAAAAATGCTTATTATTTAGGGAATGACATAAGAACAAAATCTTAATGTGGAGATATTAACGACTTTCAGGAGTTTGTAATTTTATATCTAACTAGCAGTCCCTCGCGGCTTTGCTCGCGAGTATTATTCGAACTGATAATATTTACTTTAATTAAAAAACCCCTTTGGACACCAGATTGGTACTTCAGTCATCAAGTGTTAGAATGTCCAAGCGGCTAGTTGAACTAATTCTGCAGCAGGATAAGTAGCTATAGCTGTCCACGCGAAAAGCAGTCTTAAGTTTGTCCCTGCCACTAACAGCGACTACTCCTGGGCCTTATTTATAGCCCTGCCTATTTGACGTTGTGAGGTAGTTACAGACACCTAAGGTAAGAGGTTAATCGAATGAGAAACATCGGCTTACCCTGTGCACAACCATTGGTGACGGTGCCCTCAATTATATATTTTCAAAATATTCACTTTAACTTTATTAACATTACAAAGTTTCAAAGGGTAAAGGTTTCGCGGAAACGTATTTGGTGCCACAAACCTGAGATTAGTGAGATGATATATCGTCGGTTTACTGCCAAAAAAAGACAATGTCAAAATGAGAAAAAATTATAAAAATGCTAGGAATATGTATATGTTGTTCACGAACAATTGCCCAAGTTTAAAATCTATTCGTCATTTCGTACTGTTGTGTCACAGTATAGTAACATACCAAATTTTTGTTAATGTTTACAATTTAATACTGTTTTTAATCGAAATAGCATTTATGACTTAATCACTTTTGGCAGTATACCGACGATATGTCAGCTGATATTGTAGAGGAACCTAAGTGGAAAGCGAACTGCAATTTTACCCCTTTTAAAGACTACATGTAAATTGCACTAATTCGATCTGCCTTGTAGTTTTTGTGTGTCAGAATTGAACGTTCGCACGCAGCTTTTAACGGAATTCG
>PNEQ01085420.1:0-29093 GCA_003012365.1 Medauroidea extradentata | reverse complement strand
GTCACGTAACGTCGAAATAATTCATGAAAATAAAATTTATTAAAAAAAATAAAATATCTGTGTCCTGGGCTCATAGAGGTTGTAAACACCACGTCTCGATAGGTTACTGTAGAGTGAAACTCCTAGGTTGTTTCTCGCTGCTCGTTCCTGCTTTTCGGATCGTCTGCCTTAATTATTGACCAACTAAGTTTTAATCTTAATAATCACGTTTATTATAAAGAAAAAAATTACATACATATTTTTTTAATATTTACGTAAGCATCACTCTGACGCGAACAACACCTCAATATCGCTACTGGTTAGATAGATATCGTGGGTTGACTGAAAACAAATTTTGTGCTTTTTCACCCTTTTGGGTGTCGAATTTCGAAATATTTTAAATTTACATCTTAGACATTTGTATAAGTATCCAACTGAAGTGTAAATCACATCGCTAGCCCGTTCAGTCGAATCAAAATCGATCATTCACCTATAAAAAAAAAAAACATATCACGTCTGCACAGTATTGAGAAATCGAATTTCGAAAAATCTGAAAACCGTTTTGCGATAATTTCTATAATCATCATCCTGCATCCTGAAGCAAAAATTAATTTTATATCTCGACGGGTTCGATAGATATCGAGGATTTATCTAAAACACGTTCAAGGTCTTTTCACCACTTAAGAGAGTAGATTTCGAAAAACCCTTGAATCACGTTTTAGAATACTTTATTGGTATCTCGTGGACGTAAAAAACACAACATAAGCCCGCTGGGTTCAAGATATATCGATGATTAACTGAAAACGCTTTTCACCACTTTTCACCCCTTTTCACGTCCTTAGGTGGCGAATTTCGAAAATTCCTGAAATAACTTTTTAGGTATTTGAGTAAGCATCAATCCTAAACAAAAATCACGTCGCTATATTAAAAACTATGGGATCGATATGTATCGAATGTGAGTCGAAAACTCATATTACCCCTTTTTTAACCAGTTAAGAGCCTAATTCAGAAAAAATATTTTAAATGGTACTTGAGATATTTACAAAAGCACCAATTTAAATCAAAGAGTACTTCGATATCTCCATTGATTCGATAGATTTGGAAGGATAATCGAAAACACATTTCACGTATTTTCACCCCTTTAAATAAAGAATTTCGAAACGTCTTTGAGTCCTGTCATAGACATTTGTAAAAGTAACCAATTAAAGTTAAAATCACGACGATAGCCAATTGTGTTTCAAAGATATAGACGATTCATTAAAAACACATTTTGCCCCTTTTTACTACCTGGGGATCGAATTTCAAAAAAAAACCTAAAACTACATTTTGGGTATTTACGTAAGCAATATTTTTAAGTGAATATCAACTCTCCATCCCGAAGGGTTCGATAGATATCGATAGTTGATTGGAAACACATTTTAGGTCTTTTCAGACCCTTAAATGGTGAACTTCGAAAAATCCTTAAATTAGCTAATATACATTTTTAAGAGTGTCCTATTAAAGTAAAAATCACGATGATTGGCCGTCGGGTTCGAGCTCTATCGACGTTTCTTCGGAAACACATTTCACCCCTTTTCACCCCCTTAGAGGTTGAATTTCGAAAAATCCCTTCTTAGTGCTCGCCTACGACCTGAAGGGAACCCCCATAAAAAATTTCACGATTCTAGGTCCAGTGGTTTGGGCTGCAGTTGGATATGTCAGTCAGTCAGTCAATCAGTCAGTCAGCTTTCATTTTTTATATAGAGATTAAACAGTATATTTTATTAGCAAATAAGGTTCTTCTTCGCGTTTCATGCATACTGTGAAGCTGATGTTGATCGCATTATGTTACACTTAACATTTCAGCGCTATCCATCTGTTTCAGTAGAAAATTATAACAAAACCAGACAATAACTAATAAAATCAGGCACTATATGAGCCATGATCTATATATTACATAAACGTTGCAGATTAAAAGTGTAATGAACACAATACAAGTTGTACCTCGAAATTTCAATTATGCTCTGACGCTTAGTAACACTTAATCAAGAATGAAAGCAATTATTTGTTTAATTTTTCGGCAGCCATTTGACAGTGTAAGCCTACATGTCTATATGTCAACATATGTATAGTTAAATAACGGAAATGATCTTGCCGGAGAGCACTGTGCAATGGTTAGTAGAGACGAGTGCAATATTATACGCCGATAATTTATTTAAACAGAAACATAACAGATAATATAGAAACACATGTTTTTTTATAAATTAGTTTGTTCACTACAACAGTTCGTTGGACTAACTAATTAGTACAGCATCATTTAAAACATTTTTGGACGAGGTCTGCTCAGAAATAATTGTCTTAGGAAGTATCTGTTCAACAAACCAATCAGCTACAACAGTGTAAGTTACCATGGTCTAATATCGCATCGGCAGAGCTGGAAAGGCATAAGATCCACGATGCACGTGATTAATGTTGTCTACGAAAAATATGCACGTAGACGAAATTAACCGTTTCAGAACAATTTGACTGAACATTTTATGTATTTTCTAATTAAAATTAGCGTTAGCGTCCTAAGAAACGGACTGAGGCACAGTATATGAAAAAATACACATATGGAACTAAATAGTAAAAAACGTAAAACATATTTTCTCTTACATTTTTGTACTTCTGCAAACGTTACTTTACAGAATAATTAGTGAAAATTTTCACCACATATGCTAAAAAAAAAAAATAAAAAAAAAGACGAATCAGGGATGTGGCCTGTACTTAAAAAGTGCACATAGACGTCAGAACATTCTTACGTCAACCACCTCACGTCAGCAACCTGCGATAGAAACGATGTTATTTTCGACATTACGCAATAGTCGGTGCACACGTTTATGTAATCGTGACTTAAAAATACTGACTTGCTCTTTCGAAGATAATTTGGCAGTTTGAGTATTTGACTTTATGTGGTTCAAGTAAAGAGTGAGTTTCTCTTTAGCGCCCTACTTAATTGTTTTTCAGTCCAATTTTTACTTCATGTAAGGAAGGCGGGCCGCGGTGGCCGAATGGCCAGACCATTCGCCTCCCACCAAGGTGATCCGGGTTCGGTTCCCGGCGGGGTCGGTCCCCGGATTTTTTTGCATGTGGGAATCGTGCTTGACGATGCCGTTGGTCGGTGGGTTTTCTCGGGGATCTACCGTTTCCCCCGCACTCTCAATCCGGCGCTGCTCCAACTCCATTCATGTCGTCCATCACAAGCGGTGAAGACCTCTATGTTAAGCGCTGACGAAAATCTCTCTCACTTTCACCTCATGTGATGTTAAATGGTACTCGTAAACAGACTTAATATAGGCCTACGTACGCGGAGTGATAAACCCGTTTATCTTGGCGATCACCATATGAAAAATTAAACCTGGTTCAGATCTGGAATGAGGAACTAGCTGGTCAGATACATAGGTCTGGACCAGATCTGGCCAATCACAGATACTATTTGTTTTCATGCGGTTCTGCACAGCACGTGAAGTCACAACCAGGTTGCGCCTAAGTGAAGCGCAAAATAGACACGTCATACCTACTGCACTGATCATAATATTCTCCTTAATAGGAACTATCGAATTATGGGTTTGAGAAGCTGCAAGTAGATAAAGATTTAAACATAAATATTCAAATATGTCCTCAAAAAACTCTCGTTGTTTATATTTGCATGCAGGCGACATACATGCGGAGGGGGGGGAGCAGGTGACCCGCTTCCATTTGATATTTTACGTATAATTTGTATGTCCTTTTATGTATAGTTTGTCTGTAAAATATTACAAATTTTTGAAGCGATGTATTAAACGTTTTGTTTAGGAAATGTCTTAGCACCATTTTGCACCTTAAAAAAACTAAATTTTTCCCGGAAGCGCCCCCCGACAATCCCCTCTTTGACTAGGGGTGGGGCATAGCTACTTTTTTTAGAGATGCCACCCCCCCCCCCCCCCAACCTAGAGCTGGATCCACCATTGCGTGATTACGTGCAAGTTAAAATAACGTACCAGGACGTCTTATGGTTTCTGACAGCGGGAATATGCAGCTATTAGTTTATTTATTGCGCACAAGATTGGTTCCGGTAGTTTACATTTTATTTTTCGCGGTTAGGAGAGAAGTTGCTGCTTCTGGTTGCCACAAGAATTACTTAATACTGTTTCCTAGGTAAATAATCACTCCTTTCAGCAACCCAGCTGCCCTCAAGTAAAAGAGCTGCAAAAAAAATAAAATAAAAGACTTGAGAATGTTTCAAACGCAGCACGAAAATCGATTATCGATTCACGAGGGAAAAGCAAACTGAAGAATGAACGCGTGTACTGAACATCGAACAAGCGCCAATGTGAAACATGACAATGAATGGGAAAATGTCCAGGTGACCGCGCAGGTACGCGAAGATAAAACAATACAAGCAACACACCTCTGCCAGCACAGAGGTTCGGTGTGCAGAATGTGTTTCTGTGCTACCCGTGTTAACAATACACGCACGATGAACAATGTCTATGTGACGGCCATCAGTTACCTTCATTGTTCATGTTTCACTATTATTGGCGCCGTATGACTCAAGGACGTACGAGAATAAGAGCAGACCCTTGTACCTGCGATAGAGGAAAACAAATCCTTAACATAATAAGAATGCCGAAATTCCCCTCCTCCGGTGGCCAATTTATGAATGAATCGAAAAATAAATGTTATAATGTAATAATAACGAATTGAGTGAGTCAGAGATTTTTGGTCAGTGCTTAACATCAAGGTCTTCAGCGCTGGTGAGGGGTGACATGAGGTGAACATGGAGCGGCGCTGGAATGAAGGGGCGGGGGAAACGGGAGATCCCCGAGAAAACCAGTGGAATTATCCGGCACGATTCCCACATACGAAAACCCGGGGACCGACCCCGTCGGGAATCGAACCCGGATCGCTTTGGTGGGAGGCGAGAGGTCTGACCCCTCGACCACCGCGGCCCCAATAACGAATTGAAAAATATATATATCCATACTTACGCACGTTATTAACAAATAGTTTTATTTAGTACGTTGAAAGGTTAATAATAATATCAAGAATCATATTATAAACATCGCAATTTCTGAAACTTCTCATATGTACTGTATTGCGTGTTCTATGGCGTTGGTATACGCGGTTCGGGATAAAATAATCACTAAAAAAGCCCTGCTCAACTGCAATGTAGGAAAAATAATGTGGTAACACTGTGTCAACGAGCACCCAATTAGCAGACTCATATACTTGTGGAGGCTCACCTACAGGTCAGTGAACCAGTGAATAATTCTATTCTGTAGCAATGTGGGCCACGCCCAGATGAAGAAAAAGTCAGCGGCGGTATATATGCGAGTTCGACAGTTCTGATCTGCAGCTAATATAATAGAACTTGTAAATCTCTAACCTTGTCCTCGCTTTACTGGTGTAACTAGATGGACGAGTACTTCGAGTATTGATTCTAGGTTAGGTCAATTATGTATACTTCACTGTTGTTACTGTGATCGGACGAAAGTTGTTCTGATACACGTTTGTAAGGACTGGAAAATGTCGCAAATTCAATGACCTGCAGGCTAGAATCCATTGCAATATGCATACCCAAGCCCCCGTCTATTAGTCAACTAGCTGATACTCAGTGGAACAGCAGACAATGAACTAATAGGCGGGGCTTGAGTATGCATAGTATAATAGATTATAGCCTTGAGGTCACTGAATTAGTGAAATTTTCCAATCCCTACACATTTGACGACTGCAAACCAGTAATAAATAAGGAAACAAATCGTTGCGAACACACGTGGTACCTGCGTGTACGGTTAGAAGCCAATGAATATTCGACTGTAGCCAGTGTGTGCATAGGACAGAGAAGTCTAAGCTGCTACCAGATGAATACGCGAAATAATCGTGCCTCTAGGTATAAACATGCCTTCAGAATAGAACTACGAATTTATGACGAAAAGATTTTTTTGCAACATTTAGTTTCAATGCGTTATCTGCAGCTCTGCTGCATCGTCTGTGATTGGATGCTTATACTCTCACTTGCCTTGTCAAACTACAGACTTACTCTGATTGGTGCAGTCAAATGAGAGACGTGTCTGAACAAAGACACGCTGCCAATAACAAAGAAGCACAGCTGACGACGTGCTCGTGAGACACTGAAATAAAGCGACAAAATCATGGCTTTGCTTCGGAAAACTCTTGAACCACATTCCAAAACATATTTACGTAACTAAATGGTTTCGCGATCTGATCAATATAATACTATTACGTATTTAGTAGTAGTTAAGTTTTTTTTGTGCAGTTATGGTAGCCGCCTCGGTGAATGTATTTTGCGCGTTCCGTGCCTATAAGTGCGGAAGCGATAAGGATGAACCAGTACGCGCATCAAGTCTCTCCCTAACCTCTAGGCCCACACTCAAACTGCGTACAATATTCTCGCCGACAAACGCTTGTATGAGACATTCAGTGTTTACCTTCTCATTTTACGACGTACTATTAAAGATAAGTGTATTGTACACGCCTATATCGTTTAAAAAGTTTCTGCGCATCGATTTATGTACCTAGAAAAAGACCGCAAAATCTCCCACTTCGCCATTTTCTGTCGCTATAAAATATACTTCAATGAACAGTGGTGAACCTGAAATAGGCATACAAACATGTAACGTTCTTTAAATGTTATTCCAAAATATACGTCACACTCATGTGCGATAAGCAGTTTTTGAATAATCTGCTAACGGCCGAGGCTCTGCACACCCCTCGGCGTCCTGGCCAGACGGCCACCTGAACAAAATATTGCTAGACATTAAATGCGTCGACTGATGTTGTCGTGTGCTGCGGTCGTACGATACGTTGTCCTTCACACCGTCGTGGTAGCAGATGTAGAAGCATAGATGAAATTCGAAGCAGAAAAATGTTGTGAGATACACTCTGCACGCTTTAAAATTAGACCTGTCTAGCCACGTGCCAAAAGATACATTTGCTCCTGGCGGTGACGGACACTGACGGGCACAGATAATGTGATTATTATCTTTAATAGCTGGAGTCATTACACCTCTTGTTAACTTCCTCGAAACACATATCACACGACGTTGAAACAGTATTTTATTACACGTGATTCAATTCAAAACGTTATTCCTTAGGTATGTACACGCAATTCTAATATTTTTAAAAACATGCCGAGGGCGAAAAAACTTTAAATACATCGGTATTTACCTTCGCTTAAAATGCGTTACAGCGAGTATGGATTATTCATTTTTCGACGAAACTGCTTAACCGGCATTGTTTTTGTATATTTACAAAAAATACTTTAAACAATGTTTCTATAATTTTAAAAACTCGACATGTATATTAGAAATATTATTTAATGTGCTATTAAATGGCTAAAAACGCCTTTTTCAGACCGTCATATCTAAAACCATGCCATCCGGATTCGGAAAAAAAAAGTTATTTAACATTTGAACCATACAAAACCTGCTTTTAGTCGTTATTCTAGACACGGCGGTCTTCAAAAGTGCTATTTTTTACCGCAAATATCCTTTATAACAACAATGTACACAGAAACAACTGTGAATTCTGCCACTAAAGTAGCATTTACACACGACGCATTATTCAATCGCGTGTGATATTTCTCGTGCCAACTCTCATGCTAAAATATCAAAACAACACTATTCACAAACATCTCACACGGATATCTCACAGAAGGTTTTCGAACATGCGGGAGACTGGTGATGACCTGTGTCGATATTTAATAGCCACCCATTACGCTAGCAAAAATACTCGCATTTAACTTTGAATCGAACAGTAACACAACAAAATTAATTGTTAATAAAGCTATATTATCTGAATATCTTTGTTAGGTATGCTTCCCGGTGTCCGCTAAGAATTAAACTGCTATATGACTCGCCAACTCCTCTTTGCACAGCTCAATTTACCCTAGAGCCGCGACGTTGTGGCGAAAATATTTTTCCACCCATTTAATTTCAATCACAGCCATCTTCAGCAGAAGGCCGCGGCCTTAGATCTGGCAACACTGGCAGGAAGGGTCATTTTAACACTTATTTTGTCTAGCCAAAGGCAGTGGCTTCCTCTGATTCGCCGTTATGTAGGACAGAACAACGAATCAGGTAAAGCCATTGTCTTTGGAGAGCTAAGAAAAGTGTTACAATGACCCTTCCTGGCAGGGTTGCCAGATCTAAGGCCGCGGCCTTCTACTAAAGATGGCTGTGTTTCAATACCTTATCTGCAGCTCTGCTTCATGGTCAGTGATTGGATGTTTTGACTCTCATCCCTCTGGAGAAATTAGGGTTCTACTGGCATATCACAGACGTATAGTGTCACAATAGCCCTTACTATAATTGGTGCAGTCAAATGTGGGACGTGTCTTAGCAAATACACGCTGCCAATAACCATGAAGCGTCATTGAAGCATAATGATGCAAAAACATTTTCGCGAAGAAATCACGGCTCTGTTATGATTGACTTACATGTATATGACAAGTATACAGTTTGTCTTATGAACAGCGCAGAACGACCAATAAAAACCTTCCTTTCCCACAAGTTGCGGCGCCTGCACCGAAAAAATAGGGCACGTTCAATGCCCTGCTTTCATTCTAGAATAACCTGACTTCAAAAGTGTCCAGCGAAAACAGCATCCTATCGTAATATTTCCTTGCAAATTTGTTCAAACATTATGACTTTAAAAGTCCTTAAGTTCTGCATCTTCCAAGTTACCTTGTAAGCATTATCTGAGTATTTTCTTTTAATATGTAAATATATTGGGGATAACTTCAGCAGTAATTGTGTAAATAAAAGTATCAATGTCTCCGTCAACCAATTCAAATGGAAGCTGTGGCAGTGCTTGCTACTGCGTGACCACGGTCTCCAGAGTTGACATCTTGAATGAATGCTTGTATGAATGTTCGTACTGTATGACTGAACTTAGCGTTAATTGTATTCTTCTTGGTGTGTTTTAAAAATTGAAAGTATATAAAGTTTTCAAGTGCATGTTCAGCGTGGCTCTCTCTTGTAAACATGAAGGCTATTATTGTTAGTATATCGGTAGTATCGTTTATTACTATTGTTCTTTAAATATTTATCTCTAGAATAAGTACCAAATGTATATAATATTATGTGTACACAACACGTGTATGGGTACAGTGTAAGAGAAGTTAAATAAGTCTTAACTGCGCCTAATGAAGACGATTTTATTATTAATATTATTATTATATACAGACGACGTGCGAAACTCTGCACCACAGTTCACACGCCGGGCAAGAACAAAGCCGGGCCGATGTTATCAGGCAGGGTAGTAAAGTATACTGGCCGCAGTCTAGGGAAGGATGCACACGCGCTGTGGTTTCATTTTGTATCCCGAGTAAACTTGGGGTTGATACTGCAACAGCTGTAGGCACAGGGGTGTACGCGCGCGCTTGGTGTTTGGCTAGTCGAGGACCAAGAGATGTATTGAGGGCGGCGGTGGGGGTGAGGTGTGGTTCCCAGGGGGTTAGGAGAGGAGAAGGGGGTTGGATATGGCGCATCCGCGCAGCTGCATCATCTGGAGCACTTCTTTCGAGCACACACACAGACACACACACACACACAGGTCACCGAGACCGCTACAGAAACTGAAGATGGTGCTGCTGCTGACGAGATTGTCAGTCCCCCGCGACTGTTTGTTATACGCCAGGCAGGTCGATTATCGGCCCTACGATAAAAACAGTGTCCCCCGCCAGACGATGCAGCTCCACACAGCAAGTGCTGCCGCGTCGTGCCGTAATTGTCGTTCAGTACCTTACTTTCGAAATGTCATAATCGAATCTTAATAATATCAAATGTAGAACCACAAAAATGGTAAATAGATAATGTCATCGGCGGTGTAAAAAAAACGTTGAAACTGTGTATAAAAAAAACTGTGTTTAGGAATATGTATAGTTATTTATTTAAAAAATAGAAATAGACGTTAATTTTTCATGTAAAATCTACTTTACGTAAAATAAAAAAAAAGTAAAAATGTCTAAGTTATGCAATTAATAAATCGTCTTTATCTGGCACACACTGTAACTTCAGCAATTACACACTAAAGACAAAATAATAATTTGTAAATAAAATGTAGAAATAAAACATTAAATACCACGAATTAATTACGTGACATGGCAAACAATGTCAGGCCAGACCATATATTTCCATCATGTTGTTGGCCAAGAAGCCGTGTTCTTACCATGTGAGACTGAGTTTGCTACCCTACCGGCTATTTCACTTCTGTATTTCTAAATATTCTGTAGCCGAGTCACCGTTTCTAACATATGCGTTGAACGCAAACATGCGCTGTTCAGCCGCCTACTGCACTGAAGGCCATGGTCTATCATTTATTTCAAACATTTGCAAATAACTCAAATATTTTTTAACCAAATGCTTTGAAAAAATTTGAGACTGTTTAAGGTCACATGATACACAATTTTGCCAGAGTGTTTTTTAAAATAATGTACTGTTTACAAGAAAAAAAATTTTTGCTTCATTTTGGGTTATTTTGACGACAAAATACGTGATATTTCAAGGGTGTATTGCAACATAAAAACTAACATACAAACGATGATATATAAGCCTTTAAACTGCAAGAATGAATTTTTGATATATGTATTAAAGATATATGTATTAAGGAGCGAGGCCTTAAACGCAAAGTCATTTGTATTATTTATCTCCTTGTTTGTTGTATAAACTTGTCAGTAACGTATACTGTAAGATGCAAGTCTATTCCAGAATTTAGATTTATTTCCATTTAAGTTGTGTCGCAGATGTCAACTTGTTTCAATTAACACCGGTAATTTTATATGCTTAGTTACTATTTTAATTGTTTGTAGTTACGTCTGAACTCATTCTTATTGCTACCCTTGTGCATGTAATATTTGTTTGAAATTTGGTTAAGTGTGACAGAAGGCAGCCTTAACTTCGCCCAAAAAAAAAAAACAGGAAAGACGAAATAAATAAATGTCGGCCGGCACGGAGCATTCGCAAGCCGACCAACCATCATCAAGTGACTTGCGAAATTGCGTGGCACAGGTATAGGCCGTTCGGAATAAAGTGAACACTAAAAATTTAACCTTTGAAAAATATCACTAGCTGTTACTACATACAATTAAACATTACCGATAGTCACTTTACTGCTTGTATAGTTGGCAACGAAATAACACAACATAGTTCCGTGTTTATTCGTATTTAAATACAACAATACTGAAACAAAATCAACCGACAGCGATATAATTGTATTTTATATAATTAATAAACTTTTTTTTTATCAAACTATATATGTACATATCGACTGAACAATTTATCTTACACGCGCAAACATAAAGTGACGTGTCCCAGGAGGTTAGACTTTTCCCGTTGTTAGCTGCTACACGCGGAAAGATACGAATTGGCTGGAAATAGATCTTTAGCAGGGCTTTTTCGAGTGCTCACTTTATTCCGAACTGCCTATAACAACGTTATGAGGGCGACATCGCCAGGTGTGTCTCGAATAGTGACAAAAGAGAATATTAACAGTTGGCGAGCGTTCGGCATGACGCCACGCAACAGCATTACGTCTGGGACATTTTCACATACGTTCAACCAATGTCATTTTTAAACTTCCATTTTTATAACACTTTCATGAAAACGTTCCTCGCGATCACCCTGTATTAAGCAACACACTTGGCACTGTTCGACACAGCGCCGACTAAAACCACGGAGGCAGACAGCGGTGAAAAATTACCCACGTGTGCCTAAAACTCTTTCATGCACGCATCGCTTTGCGATTTTGTGTTTCAACTAGGTTTTTTTTTTTTTTTCGCAACTTTACTTTGCAAGAGAAGTTATTTTTAAAGCGAAAAAAAAGTTTGATATCTACTGTACCTGCGCTTGTTTGAAAGCCTCTGCCCCACGCATTCCCCTCCCCCCTCCCTCGTACTTTTCATGCATCCAGCACATTAAAGCTTTTTAACGAATGATAGCGGCCAAGCGTCGTTCACACGTGAATTTATCCACTGGAACTCCACCAGGCTTAACACTAAACAGTTCTGTAACGTCATTTATAGAAACATTTCCTCTGCTCATATTACACACACTGCATAGATATTTAACAGGAAAGGGAGGAAAATCGTCGTATTTTTTCCCCAAAAAATATTTCATCCATTCTAAACATAATGTAATTGTTTCTTCTTCTAATGAGTTTGCAAAGTTACGGCAAAAGATCTACCCCTTACAGTTAAGTAAATTGAGTTCATTGAATACGTATAAACAACATTCTCAAATTAAAATGAACTTAATCTGTGGCTAGTTATACATATTAAGCAACATACAAAAATCAGTTAATATCAATGTTACACCAAACTGTAATTGCTCTCGCACGCACACACGTATATATAAACATAAACGTATAAACTACTTTTAACGTAGTTAACCAGTAATACTGATTAAACCAACACACACACACACAAAAAAAACTCAAAGAGATTCACAAATAGTCAAATCAAGACTTGTAGAAAAGTATAAGTGATGTTTCGTACAGGGTTAATTATTACTGGAAACCGTTCAAGCTTAGCCTAGGGTTTGCATTTTCATTGAGCATACAGATCAGTCAGCTGAAGAAGCTCAGATTATGTGTGAGTCTGAAGATGGGAACGTATACCAGTTCCTGAAACGTTGCATCTGTAGTCGTCATTGTCCGTGTCATATTCGTTGTGTTGTCTTGTCAACAACGTCGCTGTATTCATTTGTTGTCCTCTCCTGGTCCAGCATTGTCGCCTTTTGCATTCAACTTGTTTGTCCTTGTCTGTTTTGACTTTCCTTTTCGATTTTTGTTTTCATTTATAACGACTATATCCCTATTTCGGAATTATTCGCGTGTTTGTTGACAAGCGCCATTTCTGGCTTCTTTGTTGTCTTTCTAGTTTCATTGTTCATTTTCTCGTGATCAGTATTTTTATGTAACCGTGATTTTTCTGCGACTCAACAACGTTCACTAGCAATGACGTATATCCAGAAAAACATATTACTGCATAGTACAACCTCATTGCAAAAATCTTTGAAGATCAAAATAAAATTATCAAGTGATATTGAAACAAACCAGAAGTGGTACATTCGCGACAATATTGTGGACAATGGACACTTACTGCAATTCACAGGCTTTTGTATCAATTTTAGTAACATAAATGGTATTAGCACTTAAAGAAAGGCTGGTACTGCCAGCCATCCTTCCTCCAGTCTAATTACGGTCCGGAGCGTTACTTCTATCATATTCTCCAAGTGACAAGCAATGCACTGCAAAGGAAATAATCAAAGGTTCAATTAACTTAACGCTGTGAAATTTGTTACTATTTCGACACCCACCCCCTTCCTTTTACTCCTTATGCACAACCATCGAAATCCTTTAGCTCAATAATTTGTCCCGGATTGATTTGCCACATTATGATTCCAATAGTACAGTACTTCAACACAAAGAACTAATATTTCTAATTAATTGTAAGTGGTATGCATACTATAAACACTCTAAACAGTGTTTGTCTTAAATACTATCAGTAAGTTTTAACTACAACTTGGAAAAATATTTTCTCAAGGTGCCTACGACCCATATTATTAGAAATTTTTTTACGCGAAGTTAAGGAAAGTACTGGTAAGTATTTTTTGCCTAAATCTTCGACAGTGTTCCACACATGTACTGTTTTTTTTTTGCATCGATGAAATTTTTTAGAATTTATTTTTCTGAATAAACATCTCAAAAACTGACGAGTATAATGTCATTTTACACTACAAAAAAAAAGCTTCTGAATAGTTTGAAGGGAAAATTACCTTTTTTGTTGTATTGATTTAATAATGTTTAAAATATATATTTATGTATTTTTGTAAATAACAGGAAGTCTCCGTAAACTGATTTAACGCAAGCTTACACTCTGGAAGGTTTCTTTTTTCGGAAAACAAATTAGTATATAACCGGGGGCCGGGGGGGGGGGAACGTCCGTGGCTTTATAGAGTTTTGTTAAAAATTTGTGTTCCAGAAAAATGATTTTTCACGGGAAAGCGAAAAAAAGTGGAATTGAACAGTACTCATGCAGCGGTGACGTACCACCCGTTTTCTACCCTTTACGAAACAGTTTATGATTTATTCTTTCCTCCGACATCTGCTAACACTTAAGAACACGAGCGAGAATAACGAACACACAGCCACTGAGAGAAAGATCATTATCCTCAGACAAACACCGCCGCAGTTTGTACTGCCGAGAAATAAATTGTGAGTGGCAGTTCAGCACAGCGCGAGGCAAACTGGTTTAGGTCGGAAATGCACCTGTATTGATATTGAGCCAGCCTTCTGTGGGCAACCCGCTAGCAGAGTGAAACTGACAGCTGATATTTACACAGCTGACGAATGCTAGGCAGCATTCAGGGGCGCTGCTGCCGACAGGAAAAACACTTGCGAGTTTAACGTATTGTGGAGGGAAAAAATTTGAAACAGTGCCTCCGCTCTGCGGGCAGTTCGACAGCAAGATGAAAACAAGTAAATATTGTACAGGAAACTGTTGTCGGATTCATAACCACACTCAAATTACGTAAACGAAATTTTGTTTTTCTCAGGGTAAAGTGATGACAGGTTAAAAGTTTTGACGGGAACAAATAAAAGAATTTATAACAAAAACAAGGTCGAATTTTAAAGACATGATTAAAGTTAATTTTCATATTCTCAATGCCACGTTGTACTTATACGTTTATTCAGCACTCGTGCAGTTCATACGCACACTACATAAGGATGAGAACACTTGCATGCATACTCGGTGTTTTTTACTGCTGGTAGTTGTGAATCTGCTTAATTATTTTCTACCAATGAATACACGAGCCTAACTTCCCTTTTCGAGGTACGCAGGTAAGACAGGCAGAGAAATCATTCCAGACGGAACGAGACGTTCACACGTTCACATAATCAGGAGCCGAAAGGGAATCGGCCATGTCCCGTTTCAACCAACTGCCCGGTATTCCAGTTGAATGATTTTGGGAAAAAATTATGAAAAACAGGAATCAGTACAACGGGACAATGCTGCACGTCTATTGTCTGCAGTACAAATATCATCCACCCTGAATGAAACCTAGTTTTAAAAAAATGGCAAAAAAAACACAATCAATAAAACAAACTCATACTGCGTGAAAAGGCACTACCACTATGCAGGTATAGTAGGATTCACTGGAAACCAGTGCAAATGGCTTCTCTGGAATGAACAAAGGTTTACAGCTCACACCACAGGTAAATCTCACTAATTTCGAACTACTGTCTCGTCACTGGTACCATACTTCTTGTTTATTGGTTCCGAGCTCTTTATCGCCGATTCAGTATCACTGAAGTCAGTCAGTGATTACTAAACATTCAATATAAAACAACTTTTCATTTTGCAAAATACGTACAAACACATCTATTACATATACTTAATTTGTAACCAATAAAAAATTTTGATGTCATCGTATTTTTCGCTTAGTAATATACTAGTGTCATTAAAAATTACAACTTATATATTAATTGATTAGCATTCTGATTATAGTGGAGGAAATTAGTTGCCGGCGGTCCTGAAATATAAATGACAGCCAAATTTACTGCATGTCATGTATGTCAGTCAGCTTAGCGACAAAACCAATGATAAAAAGCCGGCCCGAGAGTCACAAGGCGGAATGAGAACTTAATAATTTTACTTTATTTTCTGGACGTTAATCTTAGATATAAAATCTTCGAAAATAAATAGTTTTTAATTCACAAAACATAGAATAAAAATGCTATAATTAGAGTACATAATTATCATGAAAACAATTTCACAGTCTACGCAAAAAAAGGGCTTACTTTATGCATATAAGAGTAAAACAATTAAATGACAGATAAAATAATTGAGTAAACCATTTACTAAATATTCGCAACATATTTATTTTAGAACTAATAATTATAATAATGTCAGCCATTTTATTTTCTGATATTTTAAGTATAGTAATTTATTAAATTTAAAATTGTGGTATGGGCCACAACTGTAAATTTTTTTTATAAAGATTTTTGCTGAACGTGGAAAAAAACATTACTCGGCGATATTAATCAGGTAACAGGTAGAATGAATAAAACAAATTATTGCAGGGACAATATATAGGGCCTACGTTACAACACTGACAGCAATCATGTTTGGCAGCCAGTCTAACAGTTTAACACAGATAATAATAGCAACATGACAAAAACCTTATGTCGTTTGCGATTGTTTCTTTTCCTATAAACACAGGTCGTACAACTAAACACCGTGTTTCTTCGGGAGAACAGACTGACCATTGCACAAAACCCGACTGTTCTTTGTAGAAAAACCCACAGGTATTTGTTATTGTATGAAACCAGGTTGTTCATTGGAAACGAACACTATGTCATACAAACATAAAATTATGATCTTTCTTTACTTGAACGCCCTTAATGAGGTGTGTATGATTCCTGCAACCATCGACCAAACATTTTTTTCCCTACGTATGGCAACCCTGGGCGGGCGGCGCGTTGTGCCGGCGAATGTACGCAGTTGAACCAACCCCAGGGTGACATGCATCGACAATTAATTCCTGCCGGCGGGCCACTCGCCTGCTATTAAAATTCCACATGACGAGGGTGGGGGGGGGAATTGCCTTGGTTGAAGAGTGTAGGAGGGGGGAAACGGAATCGCACGTCCTAGTCCGAGCTCGCGATGATGCCGGGCCGTGATGTCGGTTATTTCGACTATAGCCTAGCGAAAGTAAGCAACAAATGCACCGCACCGTTCTGTGCTGACGCAAGGAATTATATGTTCGTATTTTAAAAATATTTTTATAAAATCAGCATTTCTTTATTTTGAATTTTAAATTCATTATTTATTTAGCTACAAAAAAGTCCATGCGGATTGTAAACATGTCGTGCCATACATGTATAATTACCATGGTTAAATGTAAGAAAAGGCGTACGCCTTAATTTCGCCATGTAAAACTTACGACGAAAATAAAGTAATAAATAATAGTCCATAGCACGGTTCTTCAAGGTGAACTTTTTTCACTTCGGTAAGTCTGTTGGTTTTCCTTTATTGCATAACAACATTTCATGGAAATTTTAACTTTAATTTGCCATAATTAGATATATGGTTTATCGCGGGAAAACTTGACTGTTAGCTGGGTTTCAACGCACGTTCAGCTTATGAAAATATTACTGGTTTTCGCTTGTACTTGGAGCTATTGTAATATTTGACGCCTGTAGTTGGTATGCCGACAGCTAAGTTGTATCAGACGTATATCACCCAATCATACATGTTGCAACATACTGCAGTGTTTTGTAGCCTATGTTGGCACAAAACATGTTTGCTATATACCGTAATCTCTAGCTATAATACAAAAACTATGAACGCTAAAACATTTCTGCTAAAGTAAAAAATAGTTACAGTATATTCCTACAAAACAAACTACATCCCATACGCATTTTTAAAACAATTAAAATTTTCAGTGACTGCAGTGGCGGCTCGTGGGTTGTTGGCAGGTAGGGCTGCAAAGAGCTGAACAGGATTGTGCGCTGGTTGACACTACAGCCACTGAAATGCTGATGTGCAGGTGCACCTTACTACTGAGTGGTCACAACAGATCTAGTAGCCGGCAAATATTTCATGGTCGTTGGTCTACTACGGCGCGTTAATCAAGAGTGTACAGTTCCGACTATCTGCAGTCCCACCTGGTAACAACCCACGAACCGCCACTGTCAGTGAGCCGCATTTCTTGTGTGCATAATTACAGCTCTTCTTCGTGGCAATTGTCAGTGTATTATTCTGTAGAGGCGACACTTATTTGACTGTAGCAATCAGAACAAGACTGCTGCGACACCAAACGTCTGTGATAAGTGACACTGAGAGTTACGGCTGTTCAAGAGGGGAAATAACCGTAATTTTATATTTGCATAAAACAGTCTTAGTTTTGTAGACATTAATTGAGAGTACACTTTCCTCTTATAAAAAAATTAGCTCAGCCAGTTTTCCCATAATGGCATTTCAAAGTCAAAATTTACATGTTTTTAGTTCGTACACCGCCCGAAAAACTAATCAAAATAATGAAACGAAATTATTCGCAGTGAAAGTACATGTCACTAACTAGGGCTTTAAGTATATAAAAACCCATTCAAAAAATGTTTTAAAATTGTTAAGAAATTTCTCAAATTTGAAAATGTTTTGCTACTTTTAGGAAATTTTTTTAATATAAAAGATATTTTATATTGGATTTTTATGTACGTAAAGCTCTAGCCCGTGATATGTACTTTCACTGTGAATTTTTTTCGTTTCATTACGTGGATTGGTTTTCAGCGGGTGTATGAACCAAAAACATGCAAATTTTGACTTTGAAATGTCATTATGGGAAAACTAGCTGAGCTAAAAAAAATTTTTGTAGGAGGAAAAATTTTCACATCTAACGTCTACAAAAGTAACACTGTTTCATACAAATACAAAATTATTATTATTCACCACTTGAACACCGTTAAAACCTTGCTCTTTAGCTTCGCAGCGGTTTCAAAAAATGTAATTTTTTAACGCAAATTAATACATACATCAAACATTCATTCTTACAGTTTTAACACTTATAAATCATCGTTTGTATCTGAATTTTTCTGTTGCAATACACCAAACTGACTTTTAGATTTTTGTCCCTGAAATATCACATATTTTGTTGTCAAAATGAGGCAAAATTAAGCAAAATAATTGTTTGCTAGCAAACGGTACAATATTTAATTTTTTCAAAGCATTAGGTTAAAAAATATTCGAGTTATTTGCAACTGTTTGAAATAAATGAAAGACCATTGCTTTAAATACATCCTATCACTGCCCACGTAGCAGAGCTGCAGATGTGCGTTAAAGGCATTAAAACAAAGTGATGCAAACCTCAGGAGTCCCTAGGTTTGACAGTGTCGGCTAGCAGCCATCTAGCAGCTGTTGTCTGCCTGAGTGCAAAGATACTCTTGAATGGCTAGCCAACAGCAAGTGAACACACGAATTATTTTCCGGTCTCCAAAACCTAGCCAAATTTATTTACATTTTGTCTAATCTGTATAACGGCTTTGCTATAGACGAGTATATGAACATTATAAATTTAAGGTATGAAGAGAGGGTTCTGCGGGCCATTTAACAACGAAGCCGATGTGGATGAAGTGAGGTGAAGGGGCAAAGCAATATCTATATTTGAGCCACGATTCTTGCCTAGGACTTCTCGCACCATATACAGGTGCCTAACCGACTGCGCTACGGAGGCGGCTGCTATCCTTTTAAAATTTTAAAGAAAAATAATGTTTGCTTCCTTTTGGAATTTAAAACAAATATATATATATATGTTAGAATTTATTGTTTTGTGTTTATAGGCCGTTGTTCACGTTTTGTTGACCGAACTTGTATTGAAATACAAAGTGACAAAATACAAAAACACACAAAAAGCACAGAAATCGTACGAAAAACAATCCAAGAAGATTTCCGTCTGTTTTTTTTTTGTAAATATTTCTCGGCAAGGATTCTTAAGATAGAATTCAGTCCAGAATTTGACAACACCCAAACACAAAAGACAGACACAAAGAAAAAAACAGATTCCCAATATGAGAAAAGATGGAAATATACATAATTCGTGGACAGTGTACAACATATAAAAAACAAGAGACAATACAGCTAAAATCAACGCAACGTTTCGGGGATTGCGATCTATCCCCATCTTCAGGCTGAGACAACACAGCTGGTCGGAACACCAAGATGCGTATCTTGTGTTGTGTGTTGTTTACATATCCGCTTAATGTTATAATTTAAATTTGTATGACTGCTCTCTTTCAGAATTATATATACATACATACACACACATATACATATATATACACATATATTATGTATTCACAATTACATACATACTATACATAAACAATTACATATATATTTAATATAAACAATTACATATATTATATATACACATATATGCATATGTATATAATATATACACATATACATATACATATGTATTATATAGGCTACACACATACATATATGTAGATTATACACACACATACACATATATATAAATAATATATACACATACATATATAATGTATACACAATTACATATATACACACATATATACACACATACATATATATATTATATACACACTCATACATATATTATACACACACACACACACATATATATATTATACACACACACACACATATATATATTATACACACACACACACACACATATATATATATATATATATATATATATATATATATATATATATTCGCAAAAAGAGCGTAAATTGGTATAACCCATGTTGTAGGAAGAAGTTTGGTTGCTGGGACGGTGCAGGTAACACGGCCGAGCGACGACGACGGGAGCTGGTGCGGGCGGATAGACGCCCAGGCGTCCAGGCGCCCCACAGCCGGACCTGTTCAGTGTCGGCCCGCCCCACTGCCGGGAGAAGCTAAACAATGGCGCGCATTCACACGGCCCGCGACAGACGTGCAGTAGAGCTGCTGGCCTTCGTCAGAGCACACGCCTGCTAGGGTAGAGGAGGAAGGGGGGTTGTTTTATGAGAAGCCGGCCTTCTGGCCCGCTGCGCCCCCGCCTGACGAGGACCAGCCGCCACTGACAGAGCCTCTCCTCCAGCACCCCTTACCCAAGACATCTCCGTGGATGCGAGGTGGCCTACAGCGCCGTTGCTGGACTCGTGGATTCTATACTTACATACTAAATCCCTATAATTTGACCGTCCTTTGTCTCCGAAGACCCATAGATAGAGACGGTGGTTTATCGCGGGAAAACTTGACTGTTTGCTGGGTTCCAACATACGTTCAGCTTACCAGATGATGACTGGCTTGCACTTGTACGCGGAGCTGTTACCATATTTGACTGAGCCAATAAGAATCCCGCTATTGTAATATTCGATGCCTCTTATTGGTCTGTAGACAGCTACGTTGTGACAGACACATATCACTAGGGACGGGAATTTTTCGTGAAAGGCTTTTTACCCAACTTTGTTTCAGTGCCTTACGTGCAAACCTGCAGCTCAAATTCATGACTACTGGCAGAGTGTTTTTGTGCAGAGGTGTTATTCATTAGACTTTGCCAATCAGTATTGGATAACTGCCACACATCACGTCTGTAATTTGCGGGTTTAACCTCCACACGCTGGTTGTTACGGCATCCAATCACTGACCACATAGCAAAGATGCAGGTGCGCACGTAAGGCACTGAAACAAAGTGCTGCAAAATTATTTTCGCGGAAAGGTAGTTTCAAAACATCGCGTAAAGAGTGCGTGGTAGATAAATAAACGCTGAAAACATCAATTGATTTGTACGATTTTTTCGAAGCCAATATGGATAAAATACTCAATGATAATCCTAGGTAATGGTATTTGCCAACTTTATGAGTAAATATTTATTCAAAATTGCTAATTCGTTACGCGTGATCTCTTGCGCCGCAGTTAAATGCACGAGGTTCCGGCGTCAGAGACTGTGCCTCAGAAGTTCGTAACACTGGAAACAATTTTGTTTAAAACGTTGGCTAAAACTATTGTCTAGGATTGCTATTGTTTAATTTTCGTTGGCTTCAAGAAACCTACAGTTATATGTTAATGGTTTTAGCTTTGAATTATGTACCACATTTTCATCACTATGGTTTTATTTATTATTTGTAGCAGATATTTTTTCTCTTATTTTAGACACAAAATGTGACTAAATTTTGATCTTATTATATTTTTATCTCTCATAGTTTTCGCGTAGTGACTTGTTAAAATTAATATGTGCACGTTTCCGTTTTTTGGACTACACTAAAAGCCAACTGACATACCAAACTGAAAAAATTCACATAGTGGACAAAGTCGTTGCAGGTTTGGTAAGTGAGTTGGTTTTAGTGTCGTCCTTAAAACGGAAACATGCAAATTTTGGCTTTAACGAGCCATTACGAAAAAACTATGAGAGGTAAAAATTTTTATGAGCAAAATTTAGTCACATTTTGTGTCTAAAACAAGAAAAAAATATCTGGTACAAATATAAAAATAAAAATATGGTGATGAAAATTGCTGTATTCGCGCCCTTAATTAGACAAATAATTTCGGAGCCCCCAAAATAGCTAAAAACCTCTTTTACAATCTGTTGTATCTACAAAAACTACTCACGGGATTCGTGTGAAAATATTCTAGAAACATACAGTGAACTTTGCATAAAATATTTCCCACTGAAAGTGTCAATCAGGCGAGTGATCTACGAAACCACTCTAGGTGGTTTCAGTGTCTCGCGGTAGAGGTGATACCGCACCAGATTAGCCAGTCAACATCGCCCTTGGCGCCGTATAACTCACTCGCACAAGCACACGGCCAGTAGGCGGGCGCCTTAAAAGAGGTAAGGAAAGGTAAGATGACGAGCGATCGACTGGAATACTCAATCGTTGATAAAATCTAAACTACTCATTATAGTTCGACGGGATTTTTTTCGAGTAGATATTATAAGGCATAAAAATGGAATACTGTAATTTTAAAATAATTTTACTCTCCGAAAACCTTTACGCGAGTGGTTTACAGATGTTAGAATTATTTTAAAATCGAAACGTAAATATTTTTGAATTACTGTTACTACAGAGTCCTAGATATTATCGTACTAGCAATTATAAAAATTAGGCCTACTGTTTTCCATTTTTATGAATATTGTAATTTCAACCTCTTAGTTATCTAAATACCGTTTTTAATTTAAAAGGTACTGGAAAACTGATCACAAGCATCGACCAGTCCTCCTTCACAAGCCATGTTCGAATCCACATTTTTAATTTTTAAGGTTCAGGAATCAATGGCGACTGGATTAGAACGTTACGTAACAATGCTACGAGCGGAAAAATCGGCTACTCAGGCTTGGCATTTCAATGTTACTTTCCGT
This sequence comes from Medauroidea extradentata, assembly GCA_003012365.1. Lineage (NCBI taxonomy): Eukaryota > Metazoa > Arthropoda > Insecta > Phasmatodea > Phasmatidae > Medauroidea > Medauroidea extradentata. Next base: position 6,204 of record PNEQ01085420.1, on the reverse strand, counting down.
GTTTTTCTTCATATCCCTGCTGACTAAATCGCCATTCTTTTCTCCAGTAGCGTTTATTTTTTTTTTTTTTTTTACCTGTTACGTTCGACTTTTTAAAATTACACCACTTACACGCAAAATTGCTCTATGATATAGTTTTCGTAACTGACAATTTGAAGAACAGGTATTTTTTCCAGTCAAAACGCGGGAAATAGAAGAGTAATGTGTAGTAAAGACGTATAATAAGTATAGTCCCCGCTATTACGCGGGTTCAACGACCAACAGGCTGGACTCCACAGTACTGTGTACACTTGGTCCGGCTGCTGCTCCAGTGAGTGAGCATTTGAACATTTGAAGATGTAGCGCGGGAGTTCATGAGTGTTTTTATGCATGTCTGCCATTTTTCGGAGTCCTCAAGGTCACGTTTAATAAACAATGACCTGATCGAAACAATTTCCAACATTTACATGACTTAGAAATCCAACCTCTCCTCAGTTGAATCCGCGAAAATTTCCGGGACTCTAATTATAAGGGTCATGTTCGCGTCGTTTGGTCTACGCTTAACATCTCGGTCTTTAGCGCTGGTAGGGGTGACATGAGGTGGGCATGGAGCAGCGCCGGATTGAAGAGGCGGGGGAAACTGGAGATCTCCGAGAAAACCCGCCGACCAACGACATCGCCACGCACAATTCCCACGTGCGAAAACCCGGGGACCGACCCCGCCTGTAAACGAACCCGGATCACCTAGGTGGGAGGCGAATGGTCTGACCATTCGGCCACCGCGACCCTCGTGTATGATATGTATTTTTAGCATGTTGAAAGCACTGTGATTGGTGAATGCAAGACTGAGTGTAGTGGGGGAATGATGTGGACAGCTCACCAATGACAACAAGGCGAGTGGTTGAGATTATATATGATGGGCTGATGAGTAGAGACGTATTGTAGTTTTAATGGGAGACACTCCGAATAAAATGTATAATGTTAATTGACTATTTCGTATTAGAATGATCTCCGTTGTGTTTTTCCTTTCAAAGAATTCAACTCGGTCAACTTCTACAGCTCGAAGTATATGAAGTATTGCTCAGGCAACTAAAACCGGTTGGACGACTACCAACCAAATCCCGAAACCAATACACACTCGGGGTGACCCGTGGAGTTGGAAAGCGAGGCAGGTCATAAGGCACTCTGCTGTATTTCGAAGGACAAGTTCCGTCTCTGGCCAGTTAACTATTCTGTGCGCCCCAATCGCACGTCACGGGAAGCAAACTCCTCCAGCGAGCGCCGGATTCACGGGATCTCAATTAATGAAGCGAAAATATTTATCGAGACTGGTATCGGGTTTGATGTACGTCTCGGACTGGGGAGGGAGGGGGGTTAGGGAACTTGATGGGTAGGCTACAGATGGTGAGGAGGGAGGGGGACAGGCAGGGGGAAACGAAATGGGGGTAATTTTTGTCGCATCGGCCGGCCGAAGAGCCGCGTTATTAAAAAACAACAAAACGCGGCGCGACCAATTCATTTTCGGCGCTGGGTCGTTTTGGTTGGATGGCGCGGAGGAGGAAGTAGGCGGAGAGGGGGGGTAGGGAACAATTAAAAAACAATGAATATCGGCCGCGAAACGGGCTCCAGCCGGCTGGCGATCTTTCCACCATTACGTGCAGCTATTAGGCGTTAGCGTGCCTCTGCGGTCGTGTCCGCAACCCGACGTTGCCGGGGCGGGGGAGGGGAGAAAAAAATGTCCGTGCTCGCGGCGGGATATGGTTTATTTGACGAACGTTTGCCGAGAATGTATGGAAGAGGGGCGGCAGATATAGGGGCTGTACCAGTAATGTGTGTGTTGAAAGTAAATGAGAATAACATTGTTTGGAATGCCCACAACGAAGTGCACATTAATAAAATACTAATGATAAATAACGCTGAGGGGAGATGGGTCGTGCCTGCGGACAGCGTGTGTGTTTTAAGGGCGTGTGTGTTAGGGGAGGGGGAGGGAGGGAAATGAAATAATAATGACAGCGCGGGGCAGAGAGACGCGCCGTGGAATAAATACCGCGGACGACGGACGGCGGGGAATATTACGAGGGCGTGACTGGCGCCTATTGCTGCAGGTTGCTCTCGTAACTGGAACAGGGAAAACTAATCCTTAAGGCCCCCGCCTACTGGCCGTGTGTTTGTGTGAGCGAGGCACGACGCCAAGGGCGATGTTGACCGGCTCATCTGGCGTGCATTGATATCGTATATCACTCGCCTGACTGACACTTTCAGTGGTGACCCCATCATTTTATTGGTGAAGTTTTAATTTAAGTGCATTGCATGCTCCTAGAGTAGTTTCACACGAATCCCTGAAGTAGTTTTTCAGGTATAACATGGTTGAAAAAGCTGTTTATAGCTATTTTGAAGAGCTCCGAAATGGTTTTCCTAATCGACGTGATGCTTTGAAACAACTCTTCAGCCATCGTTTGGAGTGTATTTTCTATTCGTACATAGACACATTGGGCATAAGTGGAATAGTTTCTTCTAAAAATGTATTTACGAACACGCTGCAATGCATTTTAAGCGCTTGGCAGGCGAGGCCCCTGAGGGCGCCGCCTACCCGTTCGTTAGAGGCTCTAAAACGACGGAGCAGTAAGGTCGACCTTGAAGCGCGCGTATCAAATGCCGCGTCACCTAAACGAGCCAAGCACTGAACTAACGTGCAAGGTTCCCGCCGAACCGAACGGTTTTTACTATGGGACATTAAGCGGTGACCACATAATTTTATTGGAACGTCTCAACATGAGTTTCATATTCGTCTTGTTAGCACGTTTTGAATTACGACAGTTTGAAAATGCCGTTTTTAGCCATGTTGGAGGGCTTGGAAACAGTGTTTATAACGAGCATGGTGTTTAAACAATGACCTTCCGACCTTGTCTAAAGTATTTTTTTTTTGTTCGTACGATGGCACAATGGGCGCACGTGGAATATTTTCGTAAAATAAACCTATTTACGAATACACTGCAACGCATTTTAACTGCGTGGTAGACGACCCCCTTAACCGAAAACTGCCCAAGTTCCCCTCCTTCGACGTACATTTTATGAAATGAAAATAAATGTTACAAATGAAACAACGAAATGAAATTGCATCTATACTGACGCTTGTCATTCTGGGACAGTTTTATTTAGTACGTCGAAAAGATAAATATAATAAATATAACAGCCTAATGGAAGTTACATTATGAAGGTGGTAATTCTCTAGCGTCTCTTCCAAACATTCATGCCGCGAGTTTTAAAGTTGGTATTAGGGAGGGGGCGAGGGGATGGTATCCTTCTTCGGTCGTTTTCGACGAAAATATGCTTATTGTTTAAGAGTCAGAGATCGTCCCCATCTGTAATTTTTCTTCTTATTAGCATACTTAACAATAATTTTACTACTCCTATTTTGTTTTATCCCTTATCTGCTTCCGCGCAACTAGCGGTGGAAATTATTCCCTGTCAAACTCGTTCATAAAGAATTGAAAATCTAGCTTCTTGTAGAATTAACGTTATGAGTGCGTAGTAGATAAATAACCGCTGAAAACATAAATTGATGTATACGTTTTTTTTTCGAAGCCAATATGGATAAAATACTCAATGATAATCCTAGATGATGGTATATGCCAACTTTATGAGTAAATATTTATCCAAAATTGCTAATTCGTTACGCGTGATCTCTTGCGCCGCAGTTAAATGCACTAGGTTCCGGCGTCAGAGATTGTGTCTCAGAAGTTCGTAACACTGGAAACAATTTTGTTTAAAACGTTGGCTAAAACTACTGTCTAGGATTACTAGCGTTTAATTTTCGAAAATTGGCTTCAAGAAACCTATAGTTATAGATTAATGCTTTAAGCGCTGAATTATATACCACGCCCTCTTAAGGCGGCCGCCTGTCTTGTAAACAGCGTTACAGCGTGCTAGCAGAACTCTTTATCTAAGAACTTCTCATAGTGTTCGTAATGTGTGTATTTTCAAAACATCACATTAATTAAAAAGATAATTTCTAAGACCCTCAAAACGTGCAACAAAGGGCTTTTTTCAATGTATTATATTTAAACAACTACTTACGGGATTCTTCTGCAGCTACGATAGATAGGTGTATTAAGACTTTGCTTAAAACTTTCGACCAATAAAAAGATGGGTTCACCACTGAAAAGTATCAGTCAGACGCGTGATCTAAGATACCACTGCACGCCGTTTCAGTGTCTTGCGGTAGAGGCGATACCGTGCCAGATGAGCCGGTCAACATAGCCCTTGGCGTCGTGTCTCACTCACACAAACACACGGCCACCAAGCGGACGCCTTAACCTTGGAAATGAACCTAAATTTTTTAATAAACCTTCGAAAAAAATCACTAGCCGCGAACTATAAAATGTAGTTCCATGTGTGTTGTTGCCTAATTTAAAAAAAAAAATTAAATAATATTAAATGAAACCGGAAGTTTTTCATATTATATATATATATATATAATATTTATAGCAACTAACGTAAGTTCACGCCAACTGTAAAATTAATATTACTAAACACACGTGGAAAGTGATCGGTTCTTTTCTGTTGCCTTTCCCGTGCACACCAGGAAGCACAATAAAGAGTGTCTTACCTGTCATGTTAAACATCAAGTACCTTATTTTCGTCGAAGATGACCGAAGTAGGCTACAATTCCCCTTTCCATAATACCAACGTCAGAACACGCAGTGTGAATGTCAGATAGAGACGTTACAGAATTGCCGTGTTCGTTATTATTACATTTAACATTTCAACATACTAAATGAAACTATGTTAATGACATGCGTTATTATAGACGCATAATTTCGTTTCTTGTTATCTCATCTTGACATTTTATTTTTCGTTGATAAGTTGTCTGACACAAGAGGATAACTTCGGCGAGATTTCACTGTCAAGGGAGCAGTTTCAAAATTTTCCGCGAAGAGATGTGGCCTGGGGCCTAGATTACTCAAAGCTAGTTATAATAACTTACTATCAGTAACAGCAAATGTTTATCGCTGATGTATTTAATTCATAAAAGAAAAAGGAAATATTAAACACACCTATGTGAATAAAAGCAAATTGAATTATTTAATATATATTTACAAACAGCAGATCAATTGAAACTTAATAAAAATATTGATTGCTTATAGCATACATGTTGCATGTCCATGCAAATTGTGGGATTGATATTTATTAAAATAAAGTTTTAACTTACAAGCACATATAACTTGTTCATGATGTAGTTACAGATGAAACCACGGAAAAAAATTAATACACATAGTATAATATGTAACTGTTAGTTGTGAGGACAATATGAAATATTTTTTTACAGTTCCTCAAAATGGACATACAATATTTGTGTTTTAAGCCATCGAAGGACTTTCATAATGCTCACCTAATCGTGAATCGCTTATATCACTATTGGCTATTTTAAATCGGTAAAATTACGTTAGAGACGCAAGAAAGCATTACACTGCATAGACTTAATATACGGTATGAGATGTGACGGCGGGATATTACTTTGTATGTCCACAAAACATTAGAATTTGTGGACTTCGCGCCTTACGTAACTTCTACCTAATAATATGTTTATTCATTCTAATAATTACAGGTAAAAATATACTTTTCACAAATATGAACAATATTAAGTAGGTAAGTTTTAAATCAAACGTATGCTTATCGAAAATAATTCAACAAAATTCACGAACAACTACAAACAAACAAGGCACTTTCCTCTTAAAAATAAATAAAATAAAACTTTCGTCTGTGTGGCCACATCTGTATATTTAGGTGGTTTACAGAAAAATGCCAGTGTTGTCAACATTATCTTTGCAACTAAGTTTATTTTCGTGTTTGTGTTTTCAAAATACAGCTAAGCTTTCATTTCGGCATGTGATTACACGGACACATTGAGTTGTAACATTTTCGTACGCTGTAATAAAAAAAAAAAATCGCTGTAATGCATGCAAGTTTAGCAGTGTTTCGTGCATTTGTAATAATTATTATTTTCCCCAGCGCCCTTAAACTCGGCACGTACGTGTTACTTTTGTTCTGCCACAAATAGCGGAAATTGTTGCGCAGCGTATCGTGCGGATTTTACGAAACAAGCATGCGGGCAATATACAAAAGCAGGAGGGAGAGAGAGAATCATACAAGCTCGGCAGCGAAAGAAATTTAAAATCAATTAGAACCATAATGTGAGCGACGTGGGCGGACAACATAAAAAGC
>PNEQ01085419.1:31252-48061 GCA_003012365.1 Medauroidea extradentata | reverse complement strand
AAATTTTTTTGAAATTTTCGAAATTTTTGAAAATTTCGGTAATTTGACACTCAAGGTCAAGGTCAAGGTCAAGGTAAAAGGTCACGGTCATCCAACATGGCGGCCGGGGACGTGACGTCACAACATGGCGGGGGGCACCACACTTGGGCGGGCACCACACACCGAATCCATGTCCCAGAACCGGCATAATCATACTACTATCATACAGACGTTTCTGGGCTGTGCTGACACATATGTACATGTTTAGTAAGTTTATGAATAATTACAAGGCTTAGAATGAAAATATTTTATGTTTACTCCTGATACAACAATATCTTCTACAGTAAACAAAAATATGTGATTCACAGTTTGAAACTTACCTAACCAAAAATATGAAGTAAGTCTATCTTAATTGTTACAAAATGGCATATTTTTAATATTGGTGATTTTCCCCCGGATTCTAGGGAAGTGAGACGATTTCATTCTAAACCATTGAAATATATTCTGACGTGGCTCTGACTAGCCAAGATTAGCTGTGTCACGAATAATGTATGTAATAAAACATCCATAAAATATATGTTAATGAACATAAATATGCATACATTACATATACGTGTGTGTGTTTATTTTACACATAGTTTTCATGTCACTTATTTTTTTTTTCTCATTTTGTTTTCTCAGACGGCATAGCGCTGTAATGTTGTACGTCCAGGATTTTATTGAAGGTCACTCACAGTGTTAACGGTTCAGAGAAGATATGCGGGTTCTTGTTTCCTCCAGGCTATAGTCTCTATCTAGTAAGAGTGTAGTGATGTACAGTTCTAGGAGCGTTCCCCAGGCTAGTCTACTGTTTAGCCAATCAGCGAGTTGAGATGTCTGCCTCCACCTGGCCATGTTCCGTGCTATGTCCGCCCCTGGCTATCTACACCACCGCCTCTGAATATAGTCCCTCCACTCAGGTCAAGTGCACGTGGCAAAAATAAACATTGTACTCTAACAATAAAAAGCTTGTAAACAAATGTCAAAACACTTCTCTGTCTAGGCACTATAACAAGAATGTCGTTAAAGTGTAGGGAATAGTAGGATATAATTTTATGAGCAGAGTACTTGACGTGAATCAAAATAACCGTCGACGGCGTGTCACATTTTACTAAATATTTTATTTTACAAAAAAAAATATTGGAAACTAGTTGCCCAAAAAATTGCGACATTTCAAACAATTGTAAAATGTACAACACGAATTGATTTTTAAATATGCAATTACCATTTGTAAATATACTAAATTTTTTGTAACTATACAGACATAATTGCATATTTACATGTATTTCCTGTAAAGGTTACAGAACATTTTTGTAAACGTACATTTTTTTTATTATTACTGTGCATAGAGCAACCTTTATTGTCAGAATCACGTGGGATACAGGTTGTAAAAAAAATAGACGTTACACGGCTTGGTGGTAGGGTACCAAATTATTGTCCGTAAACCTATGTCAGAAAACTCAATGGTGGATTTATTTTTGCGACAGTGACCTTGTTGCATCATTATGTATAAATTAGAAAATGTAATAATAAAACTTCGGTTTTATGTGCGTACGTTAGTATTGTTTAGATAACAAAATATACAAAAAATTTTTCACTTTTCCTTCTAAATCCAGGGGGCATTCCCCCCCCTGCCCGCCTCCCTCCCTAAATTACGCCACGGTTTACATACGTGGTATTCAATAACTCGCAGTTAACGATGTCAGATCCGTAAAAATTCATTATTTTATATTTATGCCAATCACTGTTCAACTGTTACACATCAGATACAATGTCATTTTCCCAAATAAAAAAATTGGACCCGTAATTCCAGCATAATCACTTATCAACGTGACTAAATGGCTGTTGTGGTGTAGCCAAAAATAAAAAAAAGTAACTAACTTGCATAAACGAGATAATTCATATTGATACTAAATTATATGGGCAACTTCAAGATACTTTTGTAAATATAAAGAGATAATTTTTTGTATTTTTAATGGATGAAAATAAGTAAATTTTTGCATAATTTTTACTTTTGGCTACTACTGAAATTTTCAAAACTAACTTTTGTCAAACAAGTCATAAAATGCGTTGATACACTGACTTTCAATTCGTGTAATTTTGAATTCATTTGTTAGGCCTAATTACTTTTTTTTTTTTTTTTATTTTGGTTACTCAGCAATGGTCATTTTGAAACTTTGATGAGTGATTATGCAGAAACTATGAGGCGTAACTTTTCTAATTTGGGGAAATGACATGTTATCTGATGTGTAAAAGTTGAACAGTGTTTGGCACAGAAATAAAAAAATAAATAAATTTTACGGGTTCAATGCCTTTAATATACGAATGGCACATCTGTTACGTGATATACAGCAAGTAACACGTGACAATGCCTTCATGACCCCACAACCGAGCGAGGTGGCGCAACGGTGACGCCCATCCGAGAGGACCCGGGTTCAATCCCCTGATCCGGCCATTCTGATATCGGTTTTCCGTGGTTTCCTTAAATCACTCCCTGGTGGGATGGTCCCTTAAGGCTTCTGCCTACCTCAATCCTCCGGCGGCAGCAAGGATAGAGGGCGTTACAGGTTAAATTATATTCCTAAATATCTCAGTCACTTTCAAACCTACATATATGCCACCACTGACTTTTTTGTTCAGTACGATACGGCCCACACTGCTACGGAATCTTTTAGCAAGTTATATCAATACCCTGAAAACTATGAGCAAATAAGTGTTTTCATGTCGATTAAACACTCGAAACCCTGTATTCATAAAATTATTTTCACGTTTTCGTTTACGTCGCAGTGTTCTCCTCTTATCAATGCAGAAAATGGTTGTCATCCGAAAGCGATATCTCAAAGGGTGACAGAGCTACACGGAATTTAGTTTAACATGTAAAACCCTATCCTTGCTCCCGCCGCGCTCCGAGCTAGGCAGAAGCCTTAAGGGTGTTCAAATGCGATAAAATCATAATTTTATATTTTTATGAAATATTGTTAGTTTTGTAGACGATACTTGTGAGTACATTTTAATCTTACGAAACAATTTTAGCTGTCATAGTTTTCTCTTAGTAGGGTGTCAACGTCAAAATTTGTTTGTTACGCTGCCATGCAAATAGTGAAAACCAACTGACCTACTTAAAGAAAATAATTTACTGTGAACTTACATCCCAGGAGCTATGCAATAAAACGTTTAAAAAAAACACAACATAACGTTTTGAATTTTTAAAAAATCGCAAAAGTACAGAAAAAGTTGCAAATTCAGCAAATGTTTTAAAATACAAAAACAGTTAACGGGATTTTTCAAAGGTTTTATTACGTAGCTCATAGTATGTTATTTCACTGTGAATTATTTCATGTACGTAAGTCAATTGCTATTCATTATTTGCTGGTAGCAAAACATGCAAATTTTGACTTTGATGCACCATAATGAGAAAACAACGCCAGCTAAAATTGTATCGTAAGAGGACTACAAAACTAACACTATTTCATATAAATATAAAACTATGACTTTATCGCACTTGAAAGCCCTTAATGGCACGGTTTACAGCAATATTCGTCATCATATTCTTATATTTGTAACAAATACATTTTTCTTGTGTTAGACATAAGTCTAACGCGCAGGTAGGCGGTGCCCATAAGCACCCACCAAAATCTCTTATCATTTCCCTGAAAAGAGAGAACTTGCTGGAATCCTGGGACTTACATTCCTATAAAACGGCTCTGTCTCAGCCAAATTAACATTGAGAATGTGTGGGTTCGTGGACAAACACTATTATTCATGTTTACCTAGTTGGCAAAAAAATCATCGTACAGTACAACGTCCTTGCAAAACGTTTGATAAAACTCAGTGCTGTGTGATAATCAAACCAACCACAAAAAAAAAATCACAAAAGGAATTCCATCCATTGAAACGACGAGAAACGATAACTTAAATCAACTCATAAAAAAGGCCTTAAATGTATATTTACAGCAGACCAATGAAACAAACAGAAATGAAAACAAAACACTTAATACGAAAGATAAACGTAATTTTACAAGTCACGAGTGGTGGACATACATGCTTTTCTTTGCGTACGTAAAAAAAAAAAAGAGTTGCGACAGCAGCGAACACACGCAACGAAACGGAGGATAAACCATAAGTTTCAGACAACACTGCAATAATGGAAAGAAAATATTGAAGAAAACAATATTACTGGTACGACAAACATATGAAAAGTAGAAAACTAACTTGAGAAAAAAAATGTTAGTAAAATTAAAACTGAATAAAAAAATTATGTATATTAACCACCTGTCACTTAGTTCGTTTTCTAATTCCTGAATTTGCTACTGGCCCGCAGTTGATTTTTCATTCAGCTGCAACTTTTTTCCACTAACAAATATTAATATTTTATTTTTATTAGACTCCTGTAACACGTCACAGTGTTAACAATTGCCACCAATACACGTAACCAAAACCACATCGAAGTGAAACTGACTGCTAGTGTTCAAAATATCGAAGTAATATTGTAAGTAAAATAACGTGTGAGAAATAAACAGCGAACGCCGAATATAGTAAAATATTTAACGTGCAGATATACATACATATACATGCATTCCTCCAATCTTAAAACTCTGAACAGCGTCACAGGCGTTCGTCACAATTCTGGTGAACCAACAAATTAATTATAAAATCTACCCTACTCCAACTCGTAAGCAAAGATGTGGTGTGTGTCCACGCTTGTTTATTTCCGAATCGCGCCAAATTCTGACAATGGCCTGTGCACACTGCCTAGTTAGTTGTTGTCACTAGTGTCGTACATTTGCTATCATGTCGGCGCAAACTTAGAGCATGCACACTACAAATTCTGGAAGAACGCCGCAAAAACATAATTTGTTTTACCTGATAACGATTACCGTATGTCTTTTGTTTTCAACCGTAACTTCATCTAACTACTTGTTACCTAACGCAGTGGCGGATTTATAAACGTATTGTTAGGGGGAGGGGGAAATTGCGTGATTTTATGCATTGTAAAAATTACCAGCCATCTCAAAACTCAAAAGCGTTGTTTAACTGTTACAGAACATTAAAAATAACATTTATACATGTAGGACACATTAAATTTGCTTGGATCATCATAGAACAAAACTCCAGTTTCCTTGAGGTGACTGACCATATTTTGGCTACAGAATGTTGGACACGATTTGTGATGGGGGGGCCTCTTCAGCCCGGAAGCCCCCCTCCCCAAAAAAATCCGTCACTAACCAAACGTGAAATATCTTCACGCTACGGTTTATTAACATTATAATATTGCCATACGATGTATACAAGCAGCTGTGGAGCAAGTGCGTACATACCCTTTTAAACAACGTAACTGGTAATAGACTATTTTACAATTAAAAACCGTTTGATGTACCGTAGTTTAAGCTAGACGTATCCCTACCTGCTACACTGAAGTGCAGTTCGGCGGTCTTGTGTCACACTGACAGACGTACAGCCGTGGTATGGGGCAGGACGACCTAACCTCCAACTCACAGCAACACAACGGTGTAGCTACCTAGACGAACCGCGAACAACTGAACATCTGTCCGCATCGAAGGAAGCGGCGGCGTTGGCGCGCTACACTCACATGTTTGCTGACGTCACGAGGTGGGGACGAACCCCTCCTCTCTGCCCGGCTTCGCAGGATTCCACGTCGTAACGGAAGGAATCATTGCAATAATTAATTTCAGAAAATTAAGCGGATTGTGCACCGGCTTCAAATTTTCGCGTTTGACGAGTGGATAGGCCAGGGGCGTCATTTGGGGCCACAGGGGGGGGGGGGCAAATCCCCCCCCCCTGGATTTAGAATTTTATGTGTATAAATATATTTTCTGTATTTTTAAATTTAAATAATGCTAACTTAAGCACATAAAACTGAAGTTTTATTATTAAAGCATCTAATTTATACATGCTTAATTAATAAAAAAAGTAGCAACAAGGTCACTGTCGTCAGAAAACAAAATCTTGCCCCCCCCCCCCCTAGAAAAACCTGAAATGACGCCGCTGGGATAGGCCTATAGGCGGGTAGATGAAGAGGTCGATAGGTGGATAGGTCTATAAGTGTCAGGTCGATGCTGACTTCACTGCTGGAATTTTTCTTTCATCCATTTTGCGATTAATAAAATACAGTTGTTTGGGATATTATAAGTAGAGGCACGAGTATTACGTGTACCGGGTGAAGCTGAATAGTCATTGGCTTCTAACAGTACAAACGTGTAGCACGTGATATCTCCACGTCTTGTTTCCTTATTTATAACTGGCTTGCAGTCGTCAAATGTGTGTTAAAACCGCTCTCGTCTAATCACAGGAGGAGGAGTGAAGTATACCTGACCTAGAATCAATACGCGAAATAATCGTGCCTCTAATTAAAAGCGTTAGGGAGTACTAAGTTTAAAGTGAACAGACTATAGGCAAGGTTAATTCTACAACAGGTTATAAAAATCAATTAAAAGTTTATTACAGAAAGAAAATTGTTGCCGTTTGAGAGCTTGTATCGGTAACGTGTACAAACTGTTCAATCACAGAGTTTTCCTGAATTTTAACTAACATTAAGTTGATAATTAAAAACGTTAAATTGGTTTATTTTCATTTTAAAATTAAGTAAAATAACTTCTGTAATTTCCAAGCCTATTTAAATTTAATTTTACTATTGTTTCGTATTTTTCTGGTCCCCTAGCGATAGCAGTGAAACTAGCGGCTGTGCCAAACTCTCCCGTAACAAAACACATTTTCTTTCTAACCTGTAGTAGAATTTTGTGTATAGGTCGATAGGTCGACTCGATAGGTGGATAGGTCGATATTTTGATAGGTACCGTTGGTGTGCGATTGTATTTACATAGAAATATTATTCTACAGAAATAATTTGGAAAGGATAATCTAGGGAGAGGCCTTTTTGTGGCAATTATTGTTTTGGTCATGATGAGAAAAGTTGAATTTTTGTTTCATGTTTTCAATTTACCCTTTGAATCACCTGAGTCAAAAAGCTCCTTCCCGGAGTCATACTTTTTTACTCTTGTTTTTATTGCCTGTCAACATTGTCGTAGTTGGAAGTTGGTTCGCTTGAGATACTGGAGTGGTGATCATTATGCAAATGTGTCGTAACTACTATATTACAGGGTCTTCAGGTTTCGAGACAGTGGGGGCTAAATTAGTTCCTAATAAGTTAGTGTGCTTAGAAGCCTGAATAATGGTGATGGCAATTCAATATTTTGTTAGAAAAATAATAATTGAGATAGAAAAGAAATAATATATTATTTTCGTAACTGACTCTACTAGCATTTGTTCTAAATTAATTTCATTTGTAATATCCGTTTTATGCAAGAAAAAATTGGACAGAAAAATCATAAAGCTTATAATTATGGATAGACTAGAATGTTTTGGAAGTATGCACAGTGGTAAAGTTTTTAACAAAACTTTGCTATCAACACAAATACATCTACATCATAGCAAAACGTAATTGTATGCCTATATCGAGCGAATTACTCTAATTTGTTGAGAGACGTGAAGCATATTTAATTCTTTACAGCTACATATTTGAAACTGATCAGTTTGTTTAAGCCGTCATTGCCGAGAAATAATGAAATTGCGAGTGACATTTAAGGACCAAATATTTTCATTTGAATTAATTTTCCGAGTATTTTAGGCTTGAATATTTTTAGTGATCGAACAACGTTCAAAGTTTTTATAGCGTTTGAACACAAGACATTTAAGCCATCTTTCTAACGACACGATTGCAATGTATTAAGCACGTGAATTTAAAACTGGTGTGTAAGTTTAACAAGGAATTACGTGATTGCACATGTTAAATGTTTGTGTCGCAATGATAGTGATGCTTGCTACGGACTACAAATTTATTGTCATAACAGCGGACCATTGTCAGAGTTTGATAAATGGAAACAAATACAAGCAAATGGATAAATCTTCTACTTGAACATAAATGGCATAAACGCGTGATAGCACACGTACAGTCTAACAATTAATTGAGTAAAAGACGATAAATCTATTAAGTTTTTAGAAATATGTCACTAGCAAGGACATTTAATAATATGTTATCCTGAAATGTTTGCCTTGTTTTCAGCACCAGATTTTTTTTATCCGCTGGCAAGATTTTTAGTCGACGTTGAACTGTGTCCAACTCTCAAAGGCTGGAAATGGATCACAATAAAACACAGCTGCAACAACTTTGACTCTCATCCATAGTACATGGTCGTGAAGTTTACAACGCTTGTCAATTATTGTCGCTGGTTGGCCGCTTCATTTTGTAACCGCATATTAACACTACGGCCCGTCATATCTGCGACGGGAAGGCCCAGATCTTGAGCGATAAATAAAAGTGCTAGGGTTATAGCGACTGAGTGCGCCTGTCAGCTGTCAAATGCCTCCAAGCGGGAGAAAGATTGATGGGGCGGCAGCTCCCAGCTATTACTCATTCCCCCGGGCGGGGCGCGGACTGCTGAGTCCTGAGTCGCGTCGCACACGTGCTTCGCACAGATGTGTTCCGCAAACTGTGTTAGACGGAGGACTGCTTGCGAGCGGACGTTTTATACGGAGAGGAGCAGGTGTTTTTTGTTCTGTGAGCCCCTTTTCCCCCCCTCCTTCCTCACCCCCAAAACTGAGATGGAGGAAAACAAAACCGTTCCGAACATACCTGAAGTTCTGCGGTTTTCAGTTTTACAGCTCAGCTGTTGTTTAATTAAAATAATGGATTTAGTTGAATTTGTTCATAACGTAACATTGATATTAATTATTTAAAACCAAAAGCCAATTAAGGCATATAAAGGTTGTTCAGGATAAAGTGAACACTAAAAATTTTACCTTTGAAAAATTACTCTAGCCGTTACTACATATAATTCAACATTAACTATAGCCGACTTACTGCTTGTATGGTTGGCAGCGAAATTACACAATATAGTCCCTTAAATTTTTCTATTTAAATACATCATAACTGAAACAAAATCAATGAAAAGCGACATACTTGTATTCTGTATAATTAATAAAGATTTTTTTTATCGAACTGTGTAGATTCCGACCGACTGCACAATTTACCTTACACGTGCAAACAATGCTGTGTCCAGAGAGATTAGATATTTCCCGTCGTTTGTCGTTACACGCGGAAAGGTACGGATCGGCTGAAAGTAGAACTTAAGCAAAGTTTGTTTGAGCGCTCACTTTATCACGAACCGCCTACAGAATTTCTTTACAGTTATTTAAATGTCATCATATATTGTTTATACATACGGTATCTAAAATATCGTAATGGAAAACTAACTAATTAGTTATTGATTTCAGTCTCAAATTACAAGCTGTAGATGAATTAAACCACACTTAAAAATACAAATATTAATATTAAGAACTTTTACGTGTCATAACTGATTTCAAACATAAAAATTTAATAACATAAATGAGTTACAAGAAGACAAGCATAAAACTAATATTTCTAATAAACAAATCCATTTAACAATAAACTGATGCAGTTAAACAACATATTGATAACAATAACAGGCACCCAACATAAAAATACTGCTTAAAATTTTAATAAATTTTTTTATGGCTGCACGCCAATCAAAATCTGATTAAATTACGAAATAAAATAAAAAGTTATTTTCGTGTATCTTATAAATGTTTAAACAATTATAAACACTTAAACACTAAATTGATGCCACATAAATGCAATTAAAATATTTTAAAAATAAAGTTCTATTTAAGCTCAACGAATCCGGAAATAATAGAAACTCACAGAATCAATGTCTTTATAATTTGAATATTTGCCCGCTTGTGATTCGTGTTTATTATTCGACTATTTAAACGTAGAATTTATTCACAATGCAAACGAAGAACTGAATTTTCATGAAACTGTGTGACAGTACTTTTACGAACTAATTTATTATAATTAACACAGTTATTTTTAAACTATGCTACCGCTTTCATTGCACATTCTTCACTCAATGCTCGGTCAAATATCACAAAAAATGCCAGTTTACTTAAAAATGTTATAAAAAACTTGAGGAAAGTTTGTTCTATGAAAATTTTAATTGTTTTACAAAAAAATTTATTTTTACGAAATATGATTTCTTTTTACTGTAATGGAACTTTTTTTTTAGCTTTTATAGTTTTTGTATTATAGCATGTTAAAGTCAAAATTTGCATAAAACGAACTTACCGAAATGAAAAAATTCACGCTGAAGAACAGCGTCATGGACTACGCCAAGACATGTAAACAAACAGCACTGATTTTTTTTTATGTATTTAAAGAAAATTATCAAATTTGAAATAAAAAAATTTGGCTAATTATTTGAAAAATTTTAAAAATACAAAAACTAATAAATGTTGTTTGTATACATGTCTTGGCGTTGTCCGTGACATTGCTCTTCAGTGTGATTTTTTTTTCCATTTCAATAATTTGGTTGGTTTTCCTTTCGTGCATAAAACAGTTTTATGCACATTTGTATTTGAACATGCTATTATACAAAAACTATGAAAGCTAAATAATTTCGTTATTTAAAAATAGTCACAGCTTAAGTCTATAAAACAAACCACATCACGTATAAATATTAAAAAAAAAAATAACAATTAAATGTTTCTGTGAATTCCATCCTTAATGTCCGTCATCGTGGGTATGCCCATTTTCCACAGTACATTTTAATTTAAAAAAAAAAATCATTTTGCGTATAGTTGTCCTATTGTTTGCTCGCATTTATGTTACGTGGTGACCTATTATTTTGACGTTTAAAAATAGAAAAACCAATGATTGTGTATCTATAGGGCACATTGAAAGTCTTGTGAAACGATCCTGCGTAAGGAAATAAGCAGGTCACCATAATGTCAAACACAAAAATGCGGCTTCATGTTCATGCCTGTCAGCTTTGGGAAGTAAAAAAACGGGAGATTTTTTCAGGGGAGTAAACACCCAATAATAAAGCGTGGGACCCGGCGAAGGTTCATCCCTAGGAAAGTTTTCATTTGAAAGTGCACAGTGGTGCTGTTTAAGCTTTTCTTTTTTTTTTTTTTTTTTTTTTTTAGTAAACATTGAAAAAACACTGCTGCTAGACATTGTAATGATTTTGTCAGACTAACTGCTATTTAAATAACAATAGAAGAGATTTTTATCAACTAATACATTAGTTGAAAATATCAAAACGAGAATGTTATATATATATATATATATATATATATATATATATATAATTTAGTCGTCGTCGTACAACGTAGAATTATGGAGCTAGGTTCACCAGTCCAGATACTTGTTTTGGGTCATAAAAATGTTATCATAGCAGTACAAGAACGAATTTGAGTATTTTGTATACGACGAGCTTTGTTATGTACATTGTGTAACATAAAATAAATTAATAGATTAAATTTGTATTAATCTTAGTTATACTCATGTTTGTGAGGTAAAATCCAGATAAAAAAATGTAAATGGAACAAGGTCATACATCAAAGTAGAATGGTGTGTCTGGTTGGAGTCGATTTTCATTTCAGCACTGCGGCTAACGCAATGCGTTGGACGCATCGCAGATTAATTCTGGCCTGCTTCCAAGCCTTTGTGTTTGGCGTGTACGTCCTATGCCGTCCAATCAAAGTCCAAAAGAATTTAAATACTACAACCTTTATTTGAGTAGGGCTCGCGGTGGCCGGATGGTCCGACCATTCGTCTCCCACCAAAGTGATCCGGGTTCGATTCCCGGCGTGGTCGGGCCCCGGATTTTAGCATGAGGGAATCGTGCCGGACGATGCCGTTGGTCGGTGAGTTTTCTCGGGGATCTCCCGTTTCACCTGCCCCTTCATTCCGGTGCTGCTCCATATGTCACCCCTCACCAGCCCTGAAGACCTCGTTGTTAAGCGCTGACCAAAAACACTCACTCACTTTATTTGAGTGAACGTTTTCCACGTGTAAAGGTAATTTACCCGTTGATTGACTAATTTGTTTGCATGTTTCATCATTAGGACTACGATTTTGTGGCGAAAATATATTGGCACTATTTGGTATGAAGCCATTGTGAGAATTTCACAGTCAGTCAGGGTGAGTGAATGTGAGATTTTTGGCCAACGCTTAACATCGAGGTCTGTAGCGCTGTTAAAGGGTGACATGAGGTGCGCCGGAATGAAAGGGCGAAGGAAACGGTAGATCCCCGAGAAAACCCACGACCAACGAGAGTCAGTTAGCTATTGGGTGTTTTAACTCTCACTAATCTTGGGTTTATATTACAAAACATTAACGTACGGTGTCACAAGAATATTATGTATGCAGTCAATAGAGAGACGTGCCGGAACATAGACAACCGTGCCTATAACAATGAAGCACAGCTGTCGATGTGAACGTAAGGCATAGAAACAAAAAGGTGCTAAATATTTTTCGCTACAAAATCGTGGCTCGAATCATCAGGGACACCTGGTTTTCGCGAATGATGGTACTTGAAAACAACTTCAGCATATTTTCAGTTCAGTGATTGGGAGGTTATAGCGATTACGTACTTTGGGGTTCTTCCTATGGATCATAGACGTTTGGTGTCGCAGTAACCCTTGTTCTGATTGGTCCAGCCAGTTGAGAGCGTCTCCTTACAACACCACCGCGACCAGTAACAAAAGGAGATAAGCAGAATATTGTGAAAGTGATTTAAGGGCGCGGTTTACCCCAGTTTTATCACCATTTTTTATTTTTCGTTTGTACCAGATAATTTTTTTTCTTATTTTAGACACAATATGTGACTGAATTTGGCTCTTATGAAATTATTTTATCTCTCATAGTTTTCCCGTGATGGCTTGTTAAAGTCATATTTTGCATGTTTCCGTTCTAACGACTACTCTAAAACCAACTGATACACCAAACTAAAAAAAAATCACAGTGGATAAAAACATTGCAGACTACACTGTCGTGCTCATAAAAATAAAGAATAAAAATTATTTGTATTAAAAAATATATTAATTTTTTTAAAAAAATTTTTTTTTCAGTTTCAGCAAGGAGTAGAACACAAACAAACATAGCGACAAAAATGTTCGCAGACAAGACAACACAACAAATATAACACAGACTATGATAGTAGGCAACATTTGACGACAACAGCGACACATCAGGTACTGGTGTCTGTCACCGCCTTCAGGCAGGCGAACAAACTGAGGAACTCCTGCACACTTTTTCTGGTTTCTTTGTTACATTAGACAAGTATTAAGGTACCTGTACCGAATATGGCCCGCTTAAGGTCCACAAATAATGTGTGCCTAAGTCATTAATTATATTACTAATATAACACATGGATGATGTAAGACAGATATTTATGGATGGTGTATGTTCATACTGGAGACAAGTGTGCATCTCGGTATTACCACACAATGGCGAGTAGTGGGTCATATTGAGAATTGGGCCATATTCGGTACAGGTACCTTAACAGTTTTTAGTTACACGGAAGTTTTCGTATTTAAAATAATAAAGATGGAGGCGTAATGGCTCACAGAAAATTTTACGCAGTTCACAGTTTTTCCTGAACAGGTTGTTGGTCTAACTTTGGATTCGCTAGTAATGGTGCACAAAATAAATCACTTCATTGTGTCGTAAAACTTACGAAAATCATTCAAAGATTGGCAACGTGTGTTCTATTAATTCTTCAACGACTTAATTAAACCTCTGTTTCTCACGTCAGTAAAATTTGACTATTCTGTGGGACTTCGTAGTGTCGTACATGAATCCTGCAACACTGGCAGACATCATTTGATCTAAAATGAATCTAAGGTGTCCATTGCACTTCAAGTACTGTTGATTTTGTCTTGCAGTATGTAAAACATTACATAATATTGTCAGAAATCTCTCAAGTAGTTGTCCGAATTTACTGAAGTTTTACAAAACAAGAGTATAACGGCTACACCAGCAAACATAAAGGTACAAAAATTATTTTTTTCTTAGTAATGAAGTAAATTAAGAGTGTGTAGGACGTAAATAAATGCTATAAATCTACGCGTATTTGAAAGTCAGTATCGATAAACAAACACATTAATCCTAGATTATGATACTTGCCAACATTATGAGTAAACATTTACCCAGAATGATGCATTTGTAAGCGTGGTCTCTCGCGGCGCACGCAACTTCAGCGTCAGAGATTGTTCTTCAGAAAAAACGTTTTACTTGAGAAACATGTCTGCTCAGAAAGTTGTCAAAAACTTTTGTCTAGGAATACTGTTTTATGAATTTTGCAACCAAGCTTCGAGAAACCTACAGTTTTAACTGATTATTTTAGCGCTGAATTATGTACCATGTCATGTTAACCCTTAACAATAAAACTGCCCTGTTTGAATTTTTAAAAAATGCTTGATAGATGTGGTCCGAAATATCGGGTCGAATGTCCCGATACACAAACGACAGTGATTCTCGACGTTGGTAGGAATGCGAAATTGACGCCGCTGTACGTTTTGGATTTCATGCGTGGTATTGTGTGTGTGGATGAGGATGGAGTGATATCGTTGAAAAGGGGCGGGGGGTGGAGGGAGGTTGAACGACGAGCGCATTCGACCATTTGACAATTCCTTTGTGACTTGGCGTCCCACCCGGGGGGAGGCACTTTCGCCTCGCCCCTGACGTGCGTCAGGACTAAAACCCACCATCCCCATCGTTTCCAAAATCTACATCCCCCACCCAACAAAAAAAAAGTCTGCATTCCAACACGCATGATTTCCGACGTCCACACACGCAAGCCGCTCGTCTGCTCAAAGCGACAAGCTATACATGTGGGCAACTACAGGCAATCCACGCCAAAGTCAGCACTTCTTATATGTTTAAGCCAGTATCACTAATCATTCTGATTTTTTTTTTAATTTCTTCCTTATTCAAAACTTG
Organism: Medauroidea extradentata; assembly: GCA_003012365.1. NCBI lineage: Eukaryota > Metazoa > Arthropoda > Insecta > Phasmatodea > Phasmatidae > Medauroidea > Medauroidea extradentata. Next base: position 33,219 of record PNEQ01085419.1, on the reverse strand, counting down.
ACAAAATTCGTTTGAAAATATTATAAGGGACTTTGCTAATTACCTTACCCGTCACTATGAAATATTAAAACGTAAGACTAACTGTGAAACATTTATTATAATTCATAATTTATGATAATTATTACATGCCATCTTGTTATAAAGACAAATAACTCATAGTACCAATACAGTATGATAATACACTTTTAATCGTAAAAGGTAATTAGTCACACCCTTCATTTACTATAAAAAATAAAGAATTTTAACAAATGAGGTGCCACGGCATCTTAAATGGTAATTATATACTTTTGGTTAGTATCAGACTTAGGGAAAATGTATTAGAAACCAAAGTTACACATAATTTGTTTCGAAAAATTAGGCTGTACTGCATAGGAATACCTTTTTCAGCGAATCTATGTGGCGACTTTAAGATACCTACTAACTTTTAGAGTTTGAAAAATTAATATTCACAAAAACAACAAACTGTAACTCATGACTTTAAGAACGTTCAGGCGTGGAAAAATCATAATTTTATATTTGTATAAAATAGGGTGAGTTTCGTAGACATTACTTGAGACTACAATTTCCTCTTACGAAAAAAATTTAGCTCAGACAGTTTTTCCATAATGTTAGTTCAAAGTCAAAATTTGCGTATTTTTACTTCATGCAAAACTTGAAAACCAGTAAAAATAATAAAATGGAAAAAATCACATCAAAACTACATGTCACGGTCTACAGCTTGAAGCATATAGAGACCCTTTGCAAAAAAAATTGTACTTAAAATTTTTTTCAAACATTTGCTACTTTTTTACTACTTTTACATTTTTAATACAAAATATTTATGCAAATTGTTTCTATATGCTTCAAGCCATAAACCACGGCATGTAGTTTTGATGTGATTTTTTTCCAATTTATTGTGTTTACTGGTTTTCAAATTTTGCATGAAGTAAAAATATGTAAATATTTACTTTGAACTGACAAAATGGTAAAACTGGTTGAGCTAAATTTTTTCATAAGAGGAAAATGTACTCTTAAATGATGTCTACGAATCTAACCTAATTTTATACAAATATGAAATTACGATTTTTCCTCACTTGAACGCCCTTAAGGAGGTAATTTCTTAAGAGTTAATGATTGTATGTTTGTTTACTTGTAATTCATTTTTGTAACTAAATTTTGAAAATCAGAGCCAGAAGTAACATAAAGCAAGAACATTGGTTTCGCCGAGTTCTGGAAATCTACCTGTTCGAATGGTTAACTTGTCAAACAGGCCAATCCAGCTTGAGGAAGGGGCTATAATAGGTGTGTGCAAACAAGTCTCCCAAATAAATACAACCGACAAAGAAGCCATGAAGTCAGGCGACCTTAATGGGCCTATGCCAGAACCAATCAAGGAACTACTGACTAGAACTGGAGAAAACCTGAACTGGAGACAAGAAAAGGCTGTGGCAGAACTTCTGAAGAAAAACAAGAGAACTTTTTCATGTGGGCCACTTGACCTTGGCAGAACATCCGCTGCACAACATCACATTGATACAGGAGAAGCTAGGCCAATCAAACAACCCCCAAGACGACTTCCTCTGGTTACACAAGAGACTGTGGATGGCATCTCGAAATAAATGAAGGACTTGGATGTGATCGAGCCGTCGGTCAGCCCTTGGTCATCACCTGTTGTGCTAGTTAAGAAGAAAGATGGGTCCACAAGATTTTGCGTGGATTACCGCCGGCTGAATGATGTGACCAAAAAGGACTGCTACCCCCTCCCCCGGATTGATGACACCCTGTACAACTTGACAGGGTCACAATGGTTCTCTACACTTGACATGAAGAGTGGCTACTGGCAATGTGAGGTGGCGCAAGAGGACAGGGAGAAGACAGCCTTCTCTGTGCAAGGGAAAGGAACTTGGCAGTTTAAAGTCATGCCGTTTGGGCTATGCAATGCCCCTGCTACCTTCGAACGACTAATGGAAAAGATCCTACCTCTAGAT
>PNEQ01085419.1:0-31152 GCA_003012365.1 Medauroidea extradentata | reverse complement strand
GTGAAGAACACCTTACCAGATTATATTTCGTGTTTCAGAAAGTGGCTGCTACAAATCTGAAGCTGGTTCCCAAGAAGGGCAACTTGTTCCAAAAGAAAGTCAGTTTCCTAGGGCATGTGATATTAGCCGATGGAATCCAAACTGACCCAGAGAAAACCAGGGCAATAAAAGACTGGCCACAACCAACAGACAGGACGCAGGTAAGGAGCTTTCTTGGACTCTGTGCTTATTATCGGATGTTTGTACTTGGATTTGCTACGATTGCCAAGCCACTACATGAGCTCACTGAAGCCAAAAGAAAATTTCTGTGGACCTCTGAATGTGAAGCATATTTCAGAAAATTAAAAGAAGTTTTAATGTCCCCTCCAGTTTTGGGCTTCCCCGATAATGAAGGCGAGTTTATATTGGACACAGATGCGAGTGATGTAGGCATCGGTGCTGTGCTATCACAGGTTCAAGATGGAGTAGAGAAGGCTCTAGAATATTTCAGCAAAGTGCTGCAGAAACCAGAGAGAAACTATTGTGTCACTCGCAGGGAGCTATTGGCAATGGTGAAGTCCATATCACATTTCCACCACTACTTATATGACAGACAATTTACTTTGCGAACAGATCATACCGCTCTATGCTGGCTACTGAACTTTAAGAATCCTGAAGGACAAATAGCCCGATGGATACAACACCTCCAAGAATACATCTTTGATATACAACACTGTGCTGGTCATTCCCATAATAATGCAGATGCCTTATCCCGCAGACCTTGTGACGCCAATTGTCGCAATTGTGAACGGCAAGAGGAGAAGAGCAGAGGAGTGCGGTATGTTAGAACCACAAGTCTTCAGGCATCAACAGCCGATAGGAAGTTCTCCTGGACTGACGACAAGATAAGAGAAGAACAACAAAGTGACCCAGACTTGTGCCCAATACTGGATTGGAAAGAGCAGGACCACCGGCCAGAATGGCAGGATCTATCTGAGAAGAGTGCTACAACTAAGGCATATTGAGCATAGTGGAATTCACATGTTCTGAAGACTGGTGTCCTCTACCGGAACTGGGAGAGTGCAGATGGCAGACATGAACACCTACAGTTGGTCCTCCCAGAGAACAAGGTCCCAGAGGTACTGAAGGAGCTCCATAATTCAGTGTCAGGCGGTCATTTTGACATTAATAAGACTCTCAACAAGGTTCGAGAGAGGTTTTACTGGCTTCATTGTCGTGAAGATGTCGACAGATGGTGCCGAATATGTGACGACTGTGCCGCAAAGAAAGGTCCGAGGATCAGAGGCCGAGGTCGTCTCCAGAAGTACAATGTTGGTGCCCCATTCGAGAGGATGGCAGTTGACATCTTGGGTCCCTTGCCAATAACCGAGAGAAACAGTCGGTATTTGTTGGTGGTGCAGGACTACTTCACCAAATGGCCAGAGGTTCTTCCCATACCAAATCAAGAAGCCAGCACGGTGGCTGATGCACTGGTCGAACATGTGTTCTCAAGGTTTGGGGTGCCATTGGAGCTTCACTCGGACCAAGGGCGGAATTTTGAAGCGGCCCTTTTCCAAGAAGTGATGAAGATAATGGGTATTGTAGTTAATGGTTTTTATGTTTTGTGCTAGAAGGTTTTGAACATGCATCAACTTAACACTTAGATGTGGTTTATTTGTGAAATTATACCATATTTCCTCAAATGTTTTAAAAATACACTGCATTTGAAAAAAATAATTGGCTTTCAAATGTTTATTTTTTCATTAGTTGTTACTTGCTTTATTTCTAACGTGAAATTGGCAAGTTTCGTACGCATACAAGCATATTTTATGGACTTCAAAAATGCCTTTCTTATTTCAAGGAACGATAGCTCATGGGGGAAGGGGAAGAGAAGGGGTAGGGGATAGCTATAGGTGACAATACAGACGCAGTGTTCAAGCACACTTCAGTCATCTTAATATAATTCTCGTTCTGTTACGTCACTTATATATTCTCGCATGTGACAATCATTATGGACTACGACGCTCGCTGGTGATTCTTCTTGGGAATCCACATTTCCGCTTCACAAACATTTGCTCATAATTATATAAAAAACTGGGATTAAAAATCAAAATATTTATTTTAGAATAAGCTCATACACAACACAAATTAATAAGAACGACGTTAAAAAATATATATACTGATGTCCTCAAGACAGCTGAAATGTTACAACTTCAAAATAATGTCAGCGAAAACTTCTTTCTGCTTGTGTAATTATTTTGTCTAACCAATAATAAACAACATCATCTCATTTTTTAAAATGCAAACCTGCAAACAACGATGGGGAATAACCACATGCTTATTTGAATAGATATGTCGTCGTATTCAACATTTTCTATTAAATTATTACCTTGTTTACAGCGTAACTTTTTTCTATGATTAACTACAATTTTGAAGTTATTTATAAGAATTACAAAATTTTCGCGCGTTAACACTTGCGTCATTGCGCTGCTTGCCGTTGTTTACAAATACCGGCGAAAAGTTACCGCAATAAAGAACTATTAACGAACAAAAACTTTTTATCGATAGCTTTGTGTAGCTCTGAACAACGTGGTCTCCAGAACGGATGAAGGTGAAATGGTTTGGGTATGGAGAAATGCAGAAATTCACAAGCGGACGAAACTAGAGATCCGAGAAAATAATCCGCCAGCCTGATGCATTGGGAGCAAGATTGCCACATGTGAAACTCAGGGAATGACCCCGCGGGATATCGAACTCATTTATCGAAATCGAATGACAGCGTTGGTAGAGGAACACTCTGGCCCACAACCTGTCCCTAGAAACATTTCTGGCTGCAAGCTCACGATTGTGAGACTCAGGTAAAGAAATGGTTGGTGGCTACTTCTCACTCTGCACGCTACTTAGTGCTAAGCTTGATTGCCAGGTTGTTATCTCTGGAGGCCAATAACATTGGCACTATGCACATTCTCCCCTCCTCCGCCCCACAAACCAAACTTACCAAGAAGAGCCATGCTGTGACGTAGGCACATGACAAGTCGTCTAACTACAGGCGTTTAGTTTGTACAAGCGACATACAGTGCTGCGATCTACTGAGTCAGAAACACACCATAGTTGGCTGGGGCTCATTCTTCGGCAGTGCTTGAAATTGCAAGGACAGCATTAATACAAATCTCCAAAAACAAAGCTATATTATCATAATAATGCATGAAGTTAATTTCACTACAGTTATTAACTTTCCATGCATCATGTAAATGGCTATACAATATGCCATGAAATTATATAATACGTATAGAAAAGAAATATGTTTTTCTCTATGAAGTGTTCGAAGACTTGCAAATTTAAATGGTGATTATTGATTAACGTAATGCAGCCCAGCAACAGTGGCGGCTGAGGGTAGATCCATGTATTACACAAAGTGTGTTGTCCCAGTAGTTTCAGTCGCGTCAACGTCGCCGGTGCTGTCCGTTAGAACGGATTCACTCACGCCTCAACCTCATCTACCAATTGTTTGTCTCCTCAGCGGGAAGTGACTTGTCATTGGCTGGTCTTGCATGGCTTAGTCTAGTCCTTTTACCAAGCGAGGTGGCGCAAAGGTAACACGTTGGACTCGTGTTCGTGAGGGCCCGGGTTAGATCCCATCTCCGGCCATCCTGATTTCGGTTTTCCAAATTTTCCCGAAATCTCTCCAGGCGAATGCTGGGATGGTTTCTTAACAAAAGCCATGGCCGACTCCTCTCCCAGCTCCTGGCCTTGTACCAAGTTGTGTGTCACCTTCTATAATGGTCTTGCTGTCAATGAGACGTAAAGCTTACCTTGCCTTATCAAGTATGTTCCCAGAACGACCGTAGTAATGTCTACTACAGTACTGACACAATTCCGTCTTGATTTTATCCTGAACCCCCTGAGGAACTACAGAACAGGAAGTTCTGTCCAAGGCACTCTTGAGGACTGTGAAGTGTAGCAGGGCGCAGCTGGGCGCTGTGTTCTGCCAACAACTTTGTTGGTGAACTGGTAAGAGGGAGAAAATACCAGAGGCTGTTAAAGGAGAAAGTTTGTTTTCTTCTTCAGATGTTGGGTGCACATAAAGAGTTCCCTGACTCGATAAAAGAAGGGTAGAAAGGTTCGAGGGCGATGTTGCCCCGTTCCCAGACATGTGAAATCCGTAAACGCATCGTATCATACGACAACCCAAAGGTGCAAAGGTATCCAAGCAGTATATTACCACTGACCTCTAACGAGAGCATCTGGCATTTGTCACGTAAGCCCAGTACACGCGGACATATTTCTCGTACATAAAGTTAGCAACAAAGGTGTACGAAAATGGTACGCTAGCTGGCGTTAGCTAGCACCATACCAATTAAATACACAGTAAAAAATCTTCCTAAAATATTTAGGAAGTAATTAACCTGAACACAGTATAGGACAGTTACCATACTCCCGCCTGGTAAATATGCAAACTTTTACACTTGTTAAAACACAAGTCTGGTAACTTTAGTGTACATTGGACTGTTTACTAATAAACCTTAGGAGATCTAACATATATGTCTGGGAAAACATTCTACATTACCTACTATCTTAGTGTTCCTATACGCACGTGTGGCAAATTCACATGCTATTTTTTAGAGTGTAGGTTAGTTCACACGGGTAACTTTCTTGTACAAGATGTAGCCTACACCATAGAAAAAATTTGAATGCAAATTTTGTAGCTGAATTTGGGGTATCCGGGGTATTTAGCACAATATTCATCCTGTCTACATAAAAAGTGATACATAAAATGTAAAAAATGAAAATGTTGGAAGTAAATAAGGGTGTTAAACCTGTAAAAATTAATTAATTTTTTGTGTTTTTGCCAAACATTATTCAACTTTTACACATAAGATAATATGCAATTTTCCTAAACAAAAAAATTTGGCCCCGTAGATTTTGCATAATCACTCATCAAACTCACAAAATGGTTGTTACGGTGTACAAAAAATTAAAAAAAAAATTAAAAAGTAATTAATTTGCAGAAACAAGAAAATTAATATCGATACTAAATGCTATGGCCTACTTCAAGACACTTTAACGATTGCAAATGGATAAATTTTTGTATTTTTTAAAAATTTATGAATATTAGCACATTTTATTAACTTTGAATTCTGGCTGTTACTAAATATTTTAATACTAACTTTTGTCAAGCAATGTCCTAAAATGTATTGATGCACTTACTTTCAGTTCCTGTAATTTTGATTTCACAAACTGATTTTTTTATTATGGTTATTTTATTTGTCTGTACACCGTAACGGCAATTTTGTGACAACACTGATGAATGATATTGCACAATCCATTGGGTCTAAATTGTTTATTTGGAGAAATGACCATGTTATCTTATATGTAAAAGTTGAACAGTGTTTGACACAAATACAAAAAAATGGTTAAGTAACATGTTGCACGATCCGACAATATTGCTTCTTTTCTCCAACCAGACACAACTTATTTCAAAACACTTCGTATTTAACCTATAAGCTATTCCATCCAAAACACTGCGCGTACATAAATATCGTTTGTTTGCATTTGACTTGTACAAGCAAAATAACGAAAAAAAGAACCGTCCGTATACCACACTAGCTAGTATACATGTCCTTGTATGCCAGACACTAGCATGCTCGGTGGCCGTTCACACTATACAAGTTTGCAACAAGTAAAGGTGACTAGAAGGGATTAACCTTATACAAGGAAGATACACGTGTGTACTGGGCTTAACTCGCTAGTAGCTAAAATTTACCGACGATTATATTTTAACTTTAAATAACAATTCGAAGTCACCTTCGTTTTTAATACGTTCAATTATTCTGAAGTCACTAGTACTAAAATAACCTACCTCTGTTCCGGGTATATTTAAATTTCCATTCCATACTCAAAAGATGTAGTGTGTCATTGCTATATTTTTTAACCAGTGGTTTTACTTGATAAAAATGACATTTTTAAGAGCTTCTTTTGTACAATACCATTTTATTTTTCCCGTTTATATCTTCTCACCCTTTTCTCTAGTATTTCATTTTTGCCACGCGATACTCATTTCAATAAATTAATTTCCTCGTTGAAAACTAACTTCCCCATTTCAACCTTCTAATTTAAAAGTAACATACTTTCGCCATTTCCTATCAATTAAATAAATTTTTACTATTTCTTGTTCCAGGTACTTACGTTATACTATGGCATAGAGTCGTACATAACTAGACTGAGAGTTTTAATATAATATTAGTAAAATATTTTAAGTAATTTAGCTTGGATTGAAGAAGTTCCTTTCTGTCTTCATTATTTACTTGCTCCAGTTACCAAAGACTGATTTAAAGAATTTTATTTGTATTAAATTTCAACTGCAAACGAAGTCATATTTTACCCACTACTGTAGCTTAACGAACAAAAATGTCTGCGCAATGAATGTGGTACCGTCCACAAAATCCCTGGAATACTTGCAAAATAACCTGCATTGTGAGTTCTGTCGCTTTATGAGTACGGTACTTTTTGGTGACAAAGTAATAAAATTGTCGGTGAAGTGTACCGTAATTCCGGCACGCCTGGCAACAGCGGTGTACTCCTTGCGTGACAAGCGGCTAGTAAACATGCCGTTATTACACGCGCGAGATCGTATGTAGTAGATTTATGTGAGCAGTAACTGTGCTGCGGTAGGTTGCCTCGAAATAACTCAAGAAAATCACGAGAACGTGTTTTTAACGATCGATGGCTCTCATTGTTCAGACCTTCCAAAGTCCCGCGTTATTTTTAATAACAGACTAAAAGTTTTTTCAATGAAAGTAAGAGTACATTTATAGCCACCGTAACAACACGAGAGTCAACTATAATTTTCAATTTATTCTTGATAACTTTCTAAAAAAAAAATGCAGGCCCAGAATATTTGAACATAATTTCTATACTATTGCAATAATTAGCTTAAAACCTTCAATAATCAAGTTTTATTGTTTTGATTAATTGGTTGGACCTACTTCCAGTGCCGTTGTATGATATATTTAAATGAAATTGATTTTGTCTTTATTTCCGACACGCTACAACAATTTTTTTTTATTTTTTTATTTCAGTTTTGTTTTTGAACTTTATTGCCACACGTTGTCATGTATTGACTGACGTTTCAATACATTTTCTGTAATACCGTTGAACTAAGTAGGTTGTGTATGCTAACGTTTGCTCAGTTATACATCGGGTTCCATCAGCTGTTGGCCAAATTATATATTTAAATAAATATTTTTCAATGTCTTGAACCAAATTTTCTACCTTCAAACTTTAAAACATTTTATCAAACTTGGTTACAAGATGCAAAAATACCTTGAAGCTACCAAAAAATTTCGAACTACACTTTTTTACATTTATATTTTGCAATAAGACATTATTCTCATTCGACGTTTCTTTCAAAATTTATCAACCTGTATTTTCCATTATTTTTTTATATCGATAGATAAAATTTTTAATGGGAAATAAATATTTTTTTAAAATTAATTAATGGTAAAACTGAATTGGGCTTACGGGTATGAGTTCTTATTTATGCCGTTTATGCTAGTTTAATTTTTTAAATCATGAAACGAAGAAGATTTCGCAAAACCGTTACATAGAAAATGTTGGAAATTTTTTTGTGGAACGTAGCCTGTTTTTTTAAACATAAGTTTATATAATTTTGGCTAATTATAAACTTAATTATATTTTCTTCAAGACAATAACCAGCCAAACTTATAAAAATATACTACGAAATAATTAGGATACATAGTATAAAAAATTTCCAACGTTTCTATGTAACTGTTTTGCGATATCTGCCGCCTTTCAGGATTTTAAAACAATTTACCAAAATAGCATAAATAAGGGACCCGTGGCCTTAATATTTCCTTTATGGCTAGACTTACTTCTAAATTATTTTATTTCATCTACAACATTTCTGCACAGCATGCAATCTCTCTCATTTTCTCTGCAGGCTAAACCATTATTAAAATTAAATATTTCTCTACTTTTTTGTATCTGTACCTTTGTTATGAACCCGTACTCGTTCGAATTTTCTCCCTCTTGCCACAGTACCTGAACAAGACATTCTATAACTCGTGCGTTCTCTGCATTTTGCTACTTAGTTCGTCCTTTGTGAACAGAGAGAAAACTTTAGTCATTCCGTCTCATTATTTCCAACACAATGCATCGTCTCCGTGTTTTAAGTAGTTCCGAAACTATACCATTCAAACCCACGGGTATTTATATTACACGCCTCTCAATAGAAAACATTCCAAATTTTCTCAGTCAATAAAGTATGTCTCTTTCGCCGGAGTTTGTAAGGAAACAAAGAGAATAACAGGCAGTTAGAAAAGAAGAGAGATATGCTCACAATACGGACTTTGTGTTTTAGGGCACTTGAAATTATTAAAAATTATGTTAATGTTTACGTTGAAAAGTGTATTTTGAGAAAAAGTTGACAAATGCCTTATGCCTCCGAGGTACAGATATATTTTGGTCCCTATTTCTTTACGTGAAATATATTATTATGTACTCATGATATGTAATTATCTTAAAAAACTAAAGTTGATCAACAAAAATCAAATTTGCGCATGAGACATGATGTAACGTGGTACGGAAAGTATTTTTTCTTCTCCTATGACCATGAAACATGTTTCCGATGTGCTTATCTACGAAAAAAAGAGACACTTCAAACTATGTCCCTATAATTTCAAAAATGCCGTCCGCTTTTTAAAAACATTATTCCCAAGCCCCTCAAAAGTGTTAAAAATGGCTATTCCGCGTTGCTGTAGCTGAGAACATATCGATCGTAATCGTAAAACTAAGCCATAGAAACCTGCATTGGACATTAGCACAAAATTTCCACGGGTAGAAAAACAGGGTCATCACTTGAAGTCCCACTGAAAAACGGTTTCTACGAAAACACTGCTCGCTAGTAAATCCTTCGTTCCTAGAGGCGATGAGGTGTTTGACGGACATGTTATGTTCGACTTATCACTTTCTCCATTTCCGTGCCTCGAATGTTAAGAGAAAGCTAGCGTACTCTAACTCTTAACGTGAGTTTCTTCCGCCATGTCACTTGGGACGTATTTAATGTCTCATCTATTCATGGATGCAACGCCAAAATACCACCCGCATTGCATCTGGTTGCGTTGTAGTGGAATTAAATACGCACACAGCAGTGTAAGAGGTCACCTGATGTGTACAAATTGTTTGTAAGTATGCGCCTATCAAATACTTCGGTTTAAGTCCATGTTATTTGCCCGTGTCAAAGACGTTATAAGAGAACTAGAATATTGTAAAGAACTATAGGAAACTCCAACTTTTTAGCATTATAAAGCGGGAGACCTGTTACCGACGGCGAGCGCTGGAAACACTAGCAAAATCCACATTCGTATGTCTCTATTTTCTATGGTCTTTATAAATTTACAGACTGTATTTCTCTCAGGCTAATGATACGAGAAAGTATTTATTATTTTTTAAAATATTAACTTATGAAAATAATGTCAAATAAAGTATGTCTATATTCTAAAATCACGATTACATTTCAATTTATACATAACATATATATAAAACTTGAACTACCCATAGAGCAATGTGCCACTGTAGAAGGAACAGCGCTCCTATCGGCGTGTGTTGGAACCAAATAAAACGTCTCGTGTTTTTGTAATGAGTTTACTCGTAGCAATGAAAAAAAAAAGTTGATATAGGACGTTGCATGTTATGGCTGCAATATGACGCCGTTCAATTTGGTAACACATAGAGATGACCGTCAGCATTTGCCTTGCACCCCTTAGTTCGCGCATGCGCGGTAAAAAAAAACGTGGGTGTGTATTCAGCTCAATAGTGACTCGAGTGAAGACACGTTTTATTTGCTCTGCACCTGAAATGCGTTGCAAACAGCAGGTAATGATGTTTGATGGAGACCCTGGAAGTACAGGACTCCTACAGTCCAAGTGTGGAAAAACTCGAAAATGTGCATGAACTTCTAAAGTCCTCACAACCTCCTCATAAATGAATTTGCAGCTACCAGTTTTGTTGACAGGACTTCAAGCAGATAGATACAACGATGTCCTGTTCAACAATTTTCTGTTTTTCATGCACCACTACCTTTAAAGTGTCATACGCGTATGTCTTTAATTTGTATTGCGACTTACAAGATGTGTTAAACAAGTCAACGGCCAGTAGCAAATGTGACGCCAACTTACAGTTGTTGAAATTGTAGCTTGAATCCGTAAGAAAACGCTAGTTTTTCAGGTCTCTAATATTTCATACAAATATAAAATTACGCTTTTTACTTTGCGTGGCCAAGGTCGATACGAGTAGGTCCGATAAGGAAGATCTAAGACGCGCACAGGATACACAGAGATTAGAGAAACATACAGATGGAGCATGAGCAGCCGATACTGAAGCCAAGCTGACTTGGTTTATTCCGGTTGCAATATGGCGGAGTGCAATCAGCTGTTCCTGTAGACCACGGTCGTAGAAGAACAAGTCTGGACACTCGCCTATCTAACAATGTATTTTGCTTGACCCCCTTGTTGTTTGGCTGTAATTCGTCAAGTTACCGAGAATATAGTACTTTTTGGCGTTGTAACCCGGGCGGTCGGACTCAAAACACAACCCATTTTTCCATTTTTAATTTATAAAGTAAATAAAGATTACTGGAGCCTTTTCTTAAATTTGTGAACGAAGGAAGTATTTCATAAATTGATAGAAAATACGTTTTGATAAATAGTTTATCTTAGTGGGAAGGAAGTGGGCGGAGTTTGAGTCCGACCGCCCCAACAGCAGCGCCAATAAAACACAATATTCTCGGTAACTTGGTGAACTACAGCCAAACAACAAGGGGGTCAAGTTTCCAGGCGAGTGTCCAGACCTGTTCTTCTACGACCGTGCTGTAGATGTTCTTGAAATGAGATTACGGTTGGCCAACCCACAGTCGCATTATACTCGTTGCTGTGTAAATAAACAACATTTTTAAGGTTCCAATATGGCGGATGGTATCCTCCCCCTTCCGTCTCAAGGCTTCATACCCCTCGCCAAGAACATGCCTTATGCTCCATCTGTATGTTTCTCTAATCTCTGAGGATACATCGTCAACTCTATGAGCAATATTCTCAACTTGTGTACAGTCTATACTCCTGCAACTCTCCTCTTTACGAATTTCAGCGACGACCTTGTCGATTTATGTCATATTGAAGATAACGAAACACTACGAGTCAATCTGGTGCTTTAAATATCCTGCAAAGGATTTGCCCCACTTAAAAATAATACTGGAAATGTTAATTTTGATAGTTTTGCCGTCAAGAATGAAATGTTTAACACACAGTTAAAACACGGAGCCTTCTAGCCAGACACAATAATACGCTACTTACACAAAACACAAAAATATTGTACTGTTGTGACATTGTAGACACACGACGCCCTTATCGATTTTCTCTCGATAACTTGTGTCTCAGTAGAAGTAGCAACAATTTTAACAAAACAAAGCATAGTTTAGTTTTACACATTTTCTGAAGTTGTTGAAACCTTTAAATATTCGTTGTTTTATAACGTAAAAACACCTGACAAGAATAAGGTTATCATACGCGAGCAAAAATAGTACTAACATACACGAAGCTATTTGGATTCAAAAAATCCTAGTAAATTATAACCTGTGCCCTGTCAATGTGCGTTGCGCAAAACAATCTCTATAGTGTGAAATTTATGAGAACAGCCATAAATTGCAAGTTGACATTGATCAATTCCCCCGAGTATCCGCTCACACGTCAGGCTTGACTGTAGTACAGGCAGCCTACCTCGCTGGCGTTAATACTTCGCTAGATGCATACCTCAGTAAACAGTAGAGCTACCAAGATTAAAATGTTATATTTTTTTTAATAGTGATTACTATAATGTAATGTCAATTTACTTCCCGCGCAGGTTTATTAATTTCCAAGCAACCGTACATTTCCAAACCTTACTTAAAATATAAAGGGTTGTACTCTCTGTAACACCGTATTGTGAGGTTACCTATTTTGTAATGTGCCCATTTTCTTTCATTAAGGGTGTTCAGGTGCGATAAAATATTAATTTTATATTTTTATCAAATATTATTTGTTTTGTAGACGATACTTGTGAGTACATTTTTCTCTTGAAATAATTTTAGTTCTAACAGCTTTCTCATAACGGGGCGTCAAAATCAAAATTTGCTTGTTACACTGCCATGGAAATAGTGAAAACCAACTGACCTACTTAAACAAAAAATTGCACTGTGAACTTACATCCCATGAGCTACGCAAAAAAAAAACATTAAAAAAAGTCCACAACTTAATATTTTGAATTAAAAAAAGAAAAAAGAAAATTGCAAAAGTACAGAAATAGTTGCGAATTCAACAATTTATCAAAAATACAAATACACTTCGCGAGACTTGTGAGTGCAGTTTCCTCTAAAGAAAAAATTTTAGCTGGCCTAGTTTTCTCATAACGGTGCGTCAGAGTCAAAATTTGTATATTCTGCTGCCATGCTAGTAGTGAAACTGACTTACGTATGTGAAATAATTCACAGTGAAATAACATGCTATGGGCTACGCAATAAAACATTTGAAAAAAACCCTTGAACATTTTTTGTATTTTTAAAAAAAAATTGCTGAATTTGCAACTATTTTCTGTAATTTTGCGATTTTTTAAAATTCAAATTATTACGTAGTGTGTTTTTAATGTTTCATTTCATAGCTCATGGGATGTGAGTTGGCAGTGAATTATTTTGTTTAAGTAGGTCAGTTGGTTTTCACTATTTGCATGGCAGCGTAACAAGCAAAGTTTGACTTAGACGCACCGTTATGAGAAACTATGAGAGCTAAAATTGTTTCGTAAGAGTAAAATGTACTCACAAGTATCGTCTACAAAACTAACAATATTTTATAAAAATATGATTTTATCGCACTTGAACACCCTTAAAGCCGTTACCTGTTTGAAGGGTATGTTTGTGTGTGAGGCAAAAATCGATGAGGAGCTACGAGCGAAGTCGGCCGGCACATGCATTGTGATATCGCCTCTACGACCAAAGTGATAAACGCGCTCGCAGTGTTCCCGCAGTAACGTTTGGCTGTAGGACTCAAAGATGATCTTATCATTTCATCGAACATGTCACTGTAGCAAAGTCCAATGTTAAGTGTAAACCCCAATTTCCAGCGAATACAGAAACAACCGTCTGAAGTAGCTGATTTTTGTCAAGTTTGAGACCATTAAAATAATGCTTCTAATCTGCGTGGTGTCTTAAAAGTCTTTTTCACACGTAGTCTGAAGTGTCTTCTTTTGGTAGAGAAACTGCACGCAATTCGAGCGCAAGCCAGGCAGTCGCCTTAATAATATGTCATTTACAAAACCACAGCCCTAATAATATATTATACATATATAATCAACGTAAATATTAACAGAAATAACTATTATATTTTTACTATACACACTTGTTGATTTTGCTACGTTAAAAGCAATGTGAAGAACAACTAATATTTAAATAATGTTTCGTGAATTGTTCAAACTGGTCATCATTTCTTGATTTTTCACAATTAGATACAGTCGACTGCTGAGAGTAATATGTTCGAATAAACTTGTGAATAAAATAATTTTACACGGTGATTATAATAATTTACGGTTTCTTTCTCTCTTTTCATGACATAATGCATCGAGCAATATTAGCAAACATGAAATAAAACTATACTTAAGAATGTTATGTACTTTAATCGAAAACAGTACTTCTCTGAAGAATAATTAAGTAACTTCCTAAACATACAATTTTTTTAACTACTTTCTTCGCGTTCGTGCCGAGAGAAACTTTCATCACTACTCACTCGTTTAATTGTTTTCACAAGTACTGGGTTGATTGTTAGTTTTAATACGAAATCAAAATTTGAAGTTTCATTTTTAAAAGTAGTTGAAATAACGTTAAGTAATGCGTAATTTACGAGTTACAACTTTATTGACATGTTTTGTTTGTTTATTTCAATATTTTCAATTTTATTTTCGCTTCAAAATCATTATTCATTAATAAATAAAATTTATGACACAGCAGTTTTTTCCTATAGGTGAGCTATGCATACCTGTTTTTGAGAATGCTGTAACGAACTCCGACTTAAAACCATATAAGTATTTTTTTCATTTATTATATACATTAAAATTGAGTACTGATGAACAACAACCGTTTAAAATAACTTTATATAAAATAAAAATTCTTATC
The DNA here is from genome assembly GCA_003012365.1 of Medauroidea extradentata. Taxonomy (NCBI): domain Eukaryota; kingdom Metazoa; phylum Arthropoda; class Insecta; order Phasmatodea; family Phasmatidae; genus Medauroidea; species Medauroidea extradentata. Next base: position 16,964 of record PNEQ01085419.1, on the reverse strand, counting down.
CCAGCTACGTGATATTTAAATTTCTTACTACTTCAAACAATTTCAAACGACACAATATTTTTTAACCATTCGCTGTCGTTAAATGACATGCACTCTCTGCTTAGAATAGAGGAACAAACATACTGAAACAAAACCACACTACACGTAAATACGTGCGGGAAATGCGACTGAAGAAATTGAAATAGACGCTTAATCGAATGCGTACATGCCAACTGCATCGATTTATAAAATACCTAGCAGATTGTTCACAATCGCCATGACAAAAATACAATACATATCACAAGAAGGCGACCACCTATGATACGCTCGATGATGTTCACAACTAGTACTTGGTGTGAATTTCTTGGAGTAACGTCATATATTTTTTTTATATCTTACGCCGAATTTGTAATTCCGGTAAATATTAATTTGAAACAAAGTAGAAACTTTTGACGCAAACATTTTAGTAAAGTAAAAATTGTTTATTATTCGACTAATCTTTTCTAGTTAGTCAAACAAACAATTATTCTTGCACACTAATACGCTGCGTATTAAGACAACCTAGCTTGTTATACTGGGCAAGGGCACCCATTTTACAGATTGTAAGAGGAGGCCATACCATAATACATGTTTATGTCAACAGGAACGGATATAGCCTGTGTATAAATTTGTAGTCACTGGCATATTTCGACACATGAAACCGCGTTGATTACGAACCTTATCAAACTGCAAATAGTTTGCTATACGTTTTATTAAAAACAACTAAACACATTGTGGGCGCCCTTGATACTGGGTAAGTTTATTAATTAAGACATGTAGACTATCGATAAGCCTCGGAGTACCCACATTAAACCCATGAGAGGACTACCTATAGAGATCTGAAAAATTCGCGTTTTCTTTTAAGCGCACGCTATAGTTCCAGCTAATATGGGTGTGTATCACGTTCACAATTGGCCGTTGACTTACTCGACACTTCCTGGAAGAAGCTGAGCCAATAATAAAACTGTAACTGAACACAGGTCCATTTGACTGTGACAGCGAGCAGCCAATAAACAGCTGGCATCAGATGTCGTCACACATATATTCTTGGAGGCTAGCCTACGGGTCAGTGAACCCGCGAATTTTTCCCGCCTCTGCTTATGACTAGAGACATGCAAAATTCGCGTTATTTTCAGACAGTTGACTAGACTCCAAGTGACTATAGGCTTGTTCGACGTCTCCCACTGGCCAATATTGTCGTGACTTGCCGCGTAAAATGCTTACACGGTAGAGAGGCCAATCTCTGTAAAGACGTAACACACGTGAATGACAACACAAACAAGTTCGTAGCTAATTGAATCGCATATTACGCTCTGTTATGTATAGGATATTGAAGGTTAGTCTGCTACCAAATGATAACGCGAATTTTGCATGTCTCTACTTATGACTAGAGACCCTTATTTTTCGCGAAAAGAATTTTGCCCCACTTTGTTTCCGTGCCTTACGGGCACATCTGTAGTTCTGCTTCGTGGTCAGTGGTTGGATATTTTAACTGTCGCGAGTCTTGGTATTCTACCGGCAAATCACAGACGTGTGGTGTTGCAGGAAAAATTTTTGTAATTGACTCAGTCAAATGAGACACGGCTCTTCCCACAGACACGTTTCCAATAACCATGAAGCAAAATTGCAGATGTGCACGTAAGGCACTGAATCAAACTGGGGCAAAATTCTTTTCGGAAAAAACAGGGTCTCTACCTATGACTAAAGAGTAGGCACACACTAATAAAATAATTTACAACTATGCACTAGAGTATTCAGTTACCTGATACAATTATGCAGCTGGCTCGGTTAGAAGGAAAAGCAGATGCCTACGTGACAGTTCGACTACCACGAAACGAAAATAAAAAGAACGCCATTAGTTGAAAGTTTAACTGTCCTTCACCTTCGGTTTTGTGATAGAACTTAAAAAACGGCTTCACCACATTTTGTTGTGCTGTGTTGGTTGTGAGAACGAAATTAATAGTTGTAAATACTGACGCGGTACGGCGCGTCTAGCCGCGTAGCGGAGAAGCGGCGCGCAGCTCGTCGTAAACACTACACGACGCTGACAACTCGCGCGTCGCGACGCCACTGACTCTAGCTGGCTTCTCCCGGTAGTGGCGCCCCCTGGCAGGAGCACGCGCGCTCCCATTGGTCAGTCGCGCCCCGCCAATCACGAGCCGCGCTCGCGCCCGCCGGCCAGAAAGTAACAACTTCGGCTAGCATTATCTTATAACAAGCAGTTTTATATATATTCGTAAACTAAACCCAGCATACTTCGTGATGGCAGGCTCCGAACTTCAGTTACAGAAATACATTAAAAAAGTTTAATTGTGATGTTCTATGTGATACATTAGTGACTTATTGTCGAAATTACAAATGTCTACTCTCTGTTGGTGATCTAGAAAACTTAGTATACAGAGTCTTACCAACTTTGCGAAGCCGCAAAGTGATTTATAGGCGGTTCGGGATAAACTGAGCACTCGAAAAAGCCCTGCTAAAGTTCTATTTTCAGCCAATTCGTATCTTTCCGCGAGTAACGGCTAACGCCGGGAAATATATAACCTCTCTGGACACGTCACTTGATGTTTGCGCGTGTAAGAAAAAAATGTGAAGTCACCATGAATCGATATATTATGATTTTAAAAAGTTTATTAATTATATAAAATACAATTATGTCATCTTTTGTTGATATTCTTTTAATATTGTTGAATTAAAACAGGAAAATACACGGGACTATATTCCTTATTTCGCTGCCAACCATACAAGCAGTAAGGGAATTGTAGTTAATATTGAATTATATGGAGTGACGACTAGTGATATTTTTCAAAGGTTAAACTTTTAATGTTCACTTTATTCCGAACGACCTATATCACCAAATATGGTCGGTTTACGCTATATGTGTGTACATGTGCCGCCTCTCAGTTGTAAATGTATACGTCCTTGAACCCAGTGATGAGTAGTTAAAGATTACAGTGAAAATTTCAGAAACATTTTAATGCATTAGTGACTTCATTTGTTACCACGATGTATGGCTTGCATCAAAAATTAATTGTATCATTTCCTAAACTCGACCAACACATATAAAAAAACTTTAAAATACAATACTTTTTTTTTAAAAAAATCTGCTATTGTTGACGCAAAGTTTTCTTCTTAAGTTCAAATTTATAACTAAACATATGGATTTACAAGTAAAGGTTCTTTTAGCGTTTCAAGAGTAAACTATCACGGAAAATTTGTCTTGAAATGTTGTCTTTAAACGTAGCGTAAACAGCTAAAATCGGAGAATTCCAATAAATCACACTGTTCTCCTGACATTAACGTGTTAATATTTTAGTAACATACATAAATTTAATTTTGTTACATACTTTTGTATTAAATATAATGTATGTACGCTTGTGAAATCTAAATTTGCTACGATTGGACGATATGATAAGGTATGGGTTTGAGAATAATATAAATAAAGTGGATGAAGTTTTTTGGAGATACTCCATTGTGATGCAGATGTTTGCTCCAGAATAGTAGTTTTTCTATTCACTTTTGGAAAACTATTGTGTCTTATTTCGTCACATCGTTGTGTCTTTTTTGTGGTTCATGTATTATTTTTTGTTTGTCTTTTTTTTTAAGCAAGCCTTGGCGGTGTCATGTTTTTTTATTTAATATTCTTATTTAGTTGTCCTTGTTTTATCTGATCCGATTCCATCCATGGAATTTTATGTTGTGAATGTATCGTGTTTTCCTACTCTCTGTACTTAATTTTTTTTTACAGTCATAGGTATCACAATTGAGTATGTTCAAAAGAACTACATGCAGTCAAACCCTTCCAATTGCACAACTCTAAAAAAAGATCAACATAAATAAAGTAGAATAAAAGTAATTTTTGTTAAGTAAATATTCATGTCTCGTCGTTTCAAGTAACTTCATACCTCTGAGATTCTATCTTTGTAGTTGGTTTTACCGTCACACAATACATATCCTTTCTGCCAACTAAACATAGCCAATGGCGTGTATCGACAAACCCATACATTCTCTTGTACACTTGTGTTATCAAAACTGAACACCACAAAACAAAGATTTCTCGAAGTACTGCGCATCAGTTGACAGATGCTGGATCCAGGTGATAGCAACGACGTAGCGAGAATGTACAGAATAAATAAAAATGTTAAGTTAAAATTATCTTATACATGGCCTGCAGTTTCGTTCGCGTGGTTAATGCCTCTTTGAGTCGTGCAAAAAATTCCGTCTGACTACTCCAAATTAACATTAGTAATTCGTAAAACTAAAACTACCTGAAACTTATAACATCCATCGACCTATATATTTACAATGCAAATTAAAATTCGACATTTTAGCTCACAAGTTCAGTGACCAGCATGTTAGAATTTATTGTCACATTTACAATAAAGCCCCTACCTTCGCTCATTGTCTGGTGCTCCTGTGAATAGCAACAACTGAACAAATGGTCGGAGCTTGAGTGAACACGGGACAGAAAGATTCAAACATGCAAGTGACTTAACTTTTTCCCTATGTAATTGCTATGGAAACATCTATGGTTACAAGGTAGAAAGAGGTTGTAGACTCAACTAACAGTGTCTTCCTGTTGGCTATTCAGTTTCGTCTGCGCATCCTTTCTGAAAAGGACATTCCTCAGTAAAAATCAGTTTAGGTTAGTTCAAATTGCGTTACATTCGTTTACATTTTATTTAAATATTTAAAAAATATGCCTTGTTCTTTTCAAAGGTTGGTATTGTTAGGTTAATAAACTGCAATAGCAATAAATACGCGGCATTGCGTCGCGACTCAGACTTGCGCAGAACTGCGCGCGCAATTCAAACCATCCAACGGCATGTTATATGTTTAAGACCATATTATCTAGAATAATACGTAAACAATAATATTCATTTTGACTTCGAATGTTAAATGTTGAGTGGGGTACAGTCTACAAACTTAGGTTCCTTTGTTTGTATTGAAAAGTGGCCAGAAAATACAAATTATCTTAAAGGTATAGAGTAACTAGGGTTTCAAACCTGCTTACTTTATCCCGGGCCATCTACAGTCTCATCTATTACTTTTATACTTTTTGGAGAACCAAAAACCTTTCGATACAAAAATTGTTTTGTAGCACTACAAAAACTTGTTATGAAACTAACCAGATAATAGCTGTAAATATACTAAGTTTGTTTGTATATTTACAGAAAAACAGAAAGAAAAAAAACTGTTTTGTAGTGGCTACAAAATATTTTGTCAGTTTAGTCCCTACCAAATATTTTTGTGGTGAACACAAAATATTTTGCAGTGTTCAATAAGTAGTTTGTTGGTGATTACAAAATAATAAAAAAATTCAACAAAAGTTTTTGTGGCCACTGCAAATTATTTGGTATTCACCACAAAATTATTTGGTAGGGTCTAAATTGACAAAATATTTTGTAGCCACTACAAAACAGTTTTTTTTCTGTGAGTGTTTGTAAATATACAAAGGAATTTGTAAAAGTACAAGTTTTCGTAAATTTATATTATCTATCATTTGACACTCACATATCTTTAAGAAATCTCCAAAAATTAAGAAAAAACGCTCATATGTAACTGAAGGTTGTAGTGCCTGCCATTTGACACGCTGCTAGAAAAAGTCGTTAGGGCCGAAGATACCCGAACGTTCTGGCACTCGTAACGACTAAAACTCTGAATACGGATTTTGTGGACATGAAATGAAACTACTTTTTCAATAGGCCACGGCACAGTTGTTTCATACCGACTATTGTTTTTATTTTAAACTAGTATCCAAAAAAAATTGTAAAAGTACGAAATGTTTTGTAAAATATGACAGGTCTCCTAGAGTTATTTCGTTTCATGGAAAAATGCTTAATATGTGTTGGTCGAGTTTAGGAAAAATTACAATTAATTGTTGATGTAAGCCAACATTCAAATTCATGACTTCAGTAATCTGCATGTAAGAATCTACTGCCGTATTTACACTCAAGTCCGTTATTTTCGTTCATTGTCTGGTGTTCCAGTGAATAGCTGTAATTGTACAAATGGTCGGGGCTTGCGAGTAAATAAAAGCCGTTTATATGTAAAACTGTGAGATGGGCACACGTAATTAGCACGGTTCCCAAAATTATAATAGATACAAACAATTTGGCAACTAGAAAGTCGATTGGAATGTTAAGAAATTCCTCATCAACTATACGGATGTTGTCAAATTGCATGTCAATATTTTGAGGAATCAATTCTCACAACTACAGGAAATTAAACGTTGCATAGACTTATGTCGGAAAACGCTCAATTTCTGCGCTACAGTTGGCAATACATGACGTAAGGTTCACAGCTCGGGTTGGATCATGTTTGTGTGGAACGTCATTACAGCAGTACTTTGCATTGTTCATACTCCGCTATGTCACTAACACATAAATACAGGATGTGTCGAAACAAACGCTTAATAATAACACCATGCTAATCTTGGGCTGAAGTGGAGACAAAAATATCAGTGGCAGAATGTTGTACCATGATTATAGATGGTGAAATTTCGCGAATTCAATGACCTGCATGTTAGAATCAAATACCCTATGCTTACTCAAGCCTCGACCATTTGTCCTCTAGCTTCTACTCAGTGGAACAACAGACAATGAACAAATAGACAGGGCTTCGGCAAGCATAGGATATTTGATTCTAACGTGCAGGTCATTGAATTCGCGGAATTTCACCATCTCTAACGATTATATTTTCTAACACAATATGGCAACAGCGCACTGTAGTAAGTTATTATGGGTGCATGATAAAATCCCGAGCAGTCGAAACGTGATTCTATGCTTACCTGACGTAACGTGCACGGTCGTGGAGCGCAAGATGGGACTATCTCCCAACATGTAGATCACTTAGATCGTAGCTGTTACACTTCACAACATGTGCACGCCTGTACGCTGTGACGACACTGACAATCAGGAACGGCAATTTCCCACGAAGATGTTTGCAACAGCTGGTTCCAATGTTCCGCCTCCTCATCCGCAGCTTTGCTTCGTGGTTATTGGCAGTGTGTGGTTGTGCAGAAACGTGACGCTACCGACTCGCACCTAGCCGGAGTTCCTACTAGGCGCAAACATCAAGTGACGTGTGCATAGAGGTTAGATATTTCCCGGCGTCGGGCGTTAGGCGCAGAAGGATACGAATTGGTTGAATATAGAACTTTAGCAGGGCTTTTTTGAGTGCTCACTTTACTCCGAATTGTCTATACCAATTTTGTGAAGCCCGCCATATATGGTCGGATTACGCCTTTAATATATATATATATATATATATATATATATATATATATATATATATATATATTACTGTGCAAGCCTGCTGAATTTCTTAAAAAATGAGAAGCGTAGTTTCAAGTATGTTTTCCATTCGTAGATAAACGCAATAGAAATAAGTTAAGCGATTTCGCGTTTAAAAATAGTATTCGCGTGACACCCTATAACACCGTCAATTTGCCCTTAAGGGCGCCGCCTACCCGCGCGTGAGAGGCTCAAAAGCGACGGAGCAGTAAGGTCGACCTTGAAGCGCGCATCAAACGCCGCGTCGCCTCAACGAGCCAAGCGCTGAACTAGCGTGCAAGCTTCCCGCCGAACCGTTATTACTATGGGACATTAAGCGGTGACCATATACTGAGTTCAGTGCAGGTCGCAGTCTGAGTTTCGCATACATCCGGTTAGTACATTTTGAAGTACGGCAGTCTGAAAAGCCCGTTTTTAGCTATGTTGGAGGGTTTAGAAACAGTGTTTTTAATGAGAGTGGCATTTTAACGGTGACGTTCCGACCTTGTCTGAAGTTTGTTTTCTTTTCGCACGTTGGCACAATGGGTACACGTGGAATATCTTCGTAGAAAAAACCTGTTTACGAACACACTGCAACGCGTTTGAAGCGTGTGGTAGGGCCACCTTAAGGGGGCAATTCACCTCAGTTTTCAACATCGTTTATTATTTTTATTTTTGTACCAGATATTTTTTTTTTATTATTTTAGACAAAAATTGTGACTAAACCTTCCTTATAGGAAATTTTTGTAACTCTTATAGTTTTTGCGTAATGAGTCGCAGACATCAAAATTTGCACTTTACGGTTTTATTCACGTCACTAAAACCAACTGACATATCAAACCGAAAAAATTCACAATGTATAACAATGTTGTAGGCTGTGATTTGACACATATAAAAACAAAAATATGTATAGTTTTGTATTTTTAAAAAATTGCAATTTTTAAATATTCGTTTCAAAATTCAGCATTTTTTATTAAATACAAAAAATATTTTATATTTTGTTTTATATACGTCAAATAATAGCCTACAACATTGTTATACATTGTGAATTTTTTTCTGTTTGGTGTGTCAGTTGGTTTTAGTGGCGTGCATAAAACAGTAAAGTGCAAATTTTGACGTTTACGACTCATTACTAGAGATGATGGTATATCGCGAAAATGTTTTGTGCCAAGATAGCCTTGAAAACACAGACCAATACCAGGCATCAAATATTGTAATATCGGGATTCTTATTGGCTCAGTCAAATAGGGCAACAGCTCCACGTACAAGCTAAAGCCAATAATCTTCTGGTAAGCTGGGCGTTTATTGAAATCCATCAAACAGTCAACTTTTCCCGCGATAAACCATTATCTCTACTCATTACGCAAAAACTACAAGAGATACAAAAATTTCTTAAGATGAAGATTTACTCACAGTTTATCTCTAAAATAAGAAAGAAAATATCTGGCACAAATATAAAAATAAATAAAGACGTTGAAAACTGAGGAGAATCGCGCCCTTAACTCTCAACATCTTGGGTTCTACCTGCAAATCAGAGACGCGCGGTGGCGCAGTACCCTTGTTTTTATTGGCCCAGTCAAACGACAGACGTTTCTATACAAATACACACTGCCAATAACCACGAAGCAGAGCTGCGGATGAGGAGGTGGATGGAGCATTGGAATGAGCTGGTGCAAAGGTCTTCGTGGGAAATTCCCGTTCCTAACTGTCAGTGTCGTCGTAGTGTCCAGGCGTGCACGTAACAGCTACGAACTCAGTGATCTTCATGTTAGACTCCAACCTCCTGTGAATACTCGAGGCCCGACCATTTGTCAGTTAGCTGCTACTCACTGGAACAACTTGGGTCTGTATAGGGAAGTGCATTCTTGATTGCGAGTCATTGAACTTCAAAAGTTTTCTTCTTTCCCTACAGTGATAGCTAGAGACATACAAAATTCGCGTTATCATTTCCTAGCAGACTAAACTTCACTTCCCTGTACATAACAGAGCATAATATGAGATTCAATTGGCCACGAACCTCCACGTGTTGTCATTTACGTGTGTTACGTCTCTACCGTGTAAGCATTCCGCGGCAAGTCACGGCAATATCGGCCAGCGGAAGACGTCGAACGAGCCTATAGTCACTTGGAGTCTAGTCAGCTGTCAGAAAATAACGCGAATTTTGCATGTCTCTCTAGTGATAGCTAGTGACCTGAAAATTTCGCTTTTTCTTTTAGGCTCAAGCTGGAGTTCCAGCAACTATAGGCCTGCATCACGTTCATAATTGGTCGTTGACTTACTCGACACTTCCTGGAAGTAGCTGAGCCAATAATAAAACTGTATCTGAATACAGACCCATTTGACTGTGTCAGCGAAAAGCTAGTTTTCTGCACGATTTCACAAATATTCTTGGAGGCTAGCCTACAGGCCAGTGAACCGGCGAATTATTCCTGTCTCTAGTGATAGTTGGAGACACGATTTTTTGACGAAAAGATTTTTGCATAATTTGGTTACAATGCCTTGTGATCAGATCTTCTTCATGGGCCACTGAAATTATGTTCTAACTCTCGCTTGCATTAAATGATTAGAGATGATGATTTATCGCGGGAAAACTTGACTGTTTGCTGGGTTACAACGTACGTTGAGCTTACCAGAAGATTACTGGCTTTCGCTTGCACTTGGAGCTGTTGTCCTATTTGACTGAGCCAGTATGAATCCCACTATTGTAATATTTTATGTCTGTTACTGGTCGTCAAACAGCTATGTCGTGTCAGATGTACATCACCCAATCATAAGTTTTGCAGTAAACTACAGATTTTTCAAGGTTTACGCTGGCTCAAATCATTTTCGCGATAAACCATCATCTCTAATAATTTCTTTTCAATGCCTTATGAGCTGCTCTGCTTCGTGGCCAGTGATAGGATGTTCCGACTCTCACTTACATTAGGGTAGTACATAAAAATCGCAGACGTATATTGTCGCAATAACCTTATTCTGATTGGTGTAGTGGGATGGTAGGCGTGTCTGAACAAACGCACTCTGCCAATAACCATGAACAATGTTAATTCTACTACAGGTTAAAAAGATCAATGTTAAAAGCTTGGCACAGGGCAAATTTCTGCCGCTTGAACGCTGGTATCGCTAACGGGTGCAAACTGACCGATCACAGAGCTCCCCTGGATTTTAAGTTACATTAAGGTGATCATTTAATCGTGAAATTGGATTATTTTCATTTTTAAATTAAGCTAAATGACTTCTGTCATTTCCAAGCCTATTTAAATTTTATTTTACTACAGTTTCGTTTTTTTGTGGTCCCTTAGTGATAGTAGCGAAACTGGTGGCAGGAATTTTCCCTGTACCAAACCCAAACTCTTCCATAAGAAAACGTGTTTTTTTTTCTAACGTGTAGTAGGATTAACCTCACCATGAAGCCGAGCAAACGGTGCTGCACGTAAGGCATCGAAACCAAATTGCGCAAAAATCTTTTCGAGGCAAACTCCTAGCATCGTGCGATAAGTTCGCAATGACTCTGTGGGACGACTATTTACAGCTCAGCTGCCTTGGCTTTCCGCGGCAGGAAGCAGACTCGCCAATTTCCCTCGCGACAATGGCCACGCTATTAATTTTCCCTCCCACCCTCACCACCATTTACGGCTACCCTGCTGCCCTGGGACGGAAGGCGACGAGATATTTCGTGCGCTGCCCGGAACACTCGGCCGTCGTTCATCCCCCCACCCTTTCTTCTCCGCCCCCCCTTTTTTTTTATTTTCACCCACTCCTGGTCGAGCTACCAGACGTTCGGCGAAATAGTATGTCCTCCTTATGAAGTATAGGTTGTTCGCGATGGCGTCAGCACTTTTGAAGACCACCTTGCCTACAATAATGATTAAACTATTTTAGTTATTGCTACCTTACGCGCCAAGGGCATTCGGAGTGCTTGAGCTTTCGAAGAGAGGAAATGATTAACAACGAAATGTTCGTAAGAGGGTGTACCCCTCCCCCTCTCATTACCCCCTAAGAGTGTCCAAGTGCGAAAAAGTCATAATTTTATATATTTACGAAATTGTGATAGTTTTGTAGAAGATGCTTATGAGTACAGTTTCCTCGTACAAAACAATTTAGGTCTCACGGTTTTCTCATAACGGTGCGACAAAGTAAAATTTTGCTTCTTCTGCGGCAATGCAAATATAGAAAACCAACTGACCTACTAGAATAAAATAAGTTCACTGTGATATCACACCCCATGAGATATGCAATGAAGTGTTTAAAAGTCCATCATGTATTATTTTGATTTTAAAAAAAAATCTCAAAAGTACAGGAATATAATTTGAATATTCAGCAATTTTTTAAATACAAAAATAGTTCACGGGATTTTTTAAAAACGTTTTATAACGTAGCCCGTGGCATGTTATTTCACTGTGAATTATTTCTCTTACGTAAGTCAGTTAGTTTTCACTATTTGCATGTCAACAGAACATGTCAATTTTTACTTTGACGCACCGTTATGAGGTAACTATGCGAGTTAAAATTGTTTCTTAGGAGTAAAATGCACTCACAAGTATCCATCTACAAAACTAACACTATTTCATACAAAATAACATTATGATTTAAACTGGTGGCAGTAGCGTTGAAAGTGATAAGATTCTCCGCGACTATAATTACCAGATACTGAGAATAAAAAAAGAGAACATTAATCTCGCAAAAGAGGTCATTTCGCAAAATGGATGATAATATTAATATTTCTAAATCGTAAATTAGTTATCGTGGGCAAGTTTCATATGAATAACCAATTTAATACAAACGAACACATATTTACATGTAAACTAGCTGTCCCTTTGCGGCTTCGCCCGCGTGTACTATAGAAAAGAGTAACTAAATTTTAATGACGTATTAATTAATGGTGTTACTATATTCTCTGTATATCTTTATAACAACAAATACAAACTGCTTTATCCAGTCCACTACGCTGAGGGTACTTTAATTGCAGAACATCTTTGTTTTTAATTAATCTTTATTTCTCTACAAAATAGCTACCCGGCCGCGGCTTTGCCCGCGTGAAATTATGTAATACAAACAATAACTCTGGATAAAATATGTGATGAAGGCATTTAACAGCTATAACAGTGAACTATAAATTGTCTTAGCTCAGTGAAAAGAGCGCACGCAATATGCTCGTATGATGTCATGTCATGTCCCATCGCAAAGACTTGCACAGGATACGAACCCGTAACCCCACCCCTCCCACACCACAAACTTTGTACAAAACCCGAGTGAATACTTAAAGGCAGGCCGTAATAATACTTTCGTATGTACGGGCTACAGTCCAAAGGGGTTTTATTTATGATGGGTTGGCAAAAAAAACCGCAATTCCACAGACTTAACTACAAATTATTCAAGACAGGCCATGAGAGTTATTTCGCGTGTACAGGCTATAGTCCAAAGAGGTTTAACTATAAGCAAGAAATAAAAAGGAAACAAATTTTGAACTATTTCAAGTGTTACAAAAGATTATTCTTAAACACGTTTTATTTTTCATAGGCTTTCAAGGACGAATTTCCAAAAATCGTTAAATTACTTTTTAGGTATTTACTTATGTTTCATTATAAAACAAAAGCCACATCGACATCTCTAACGGTTTAGGTGATACGACTGATTAATCAAATAACTGTTTTATTTTTTTACCGGCTTTCAATTTTGAAAAATCCTGAAATTAATTTTTAGGTATTTGCGTAAGCTTCATTTTAAAGAAAAAATCACTCCGATATCTCAGGTGGTTTAAGAGGAAGAGAGGATTTACTGTAAAAGAATTAAACGGGTTTTCACATCCTTAATATAAATTCGAAAAATCCTGAAATTTGTTTTTAGACATTTGTATTTGCGACCTAACGAAGTGAATAAGACGACGATGGCCCGTCGGGTTTGAGAAATATCAAAGATTTGCAAAAAATACATTTCACCCGTTTCACCACCTTAACAGCCGAATTTCAAAATTTCCTTTCTTAGTGCGCGCCTACGCCACAAGGGGAAACTTCCCTTAAAATTTCACGTTTCTAGGACCAGTGGTTTGGGCTGGGCGTTGATGATGAATGAATGAATGAGTCAGTCAGTCAGTGTGTGGGGTACTTCCTTTTATTTATATATATATATATATATATATATATATATATATATATATATATATATATATATATATATATATAACACTTGGATTATAAAGAACACATACTTTTCAAACCCATAACCAAGCATAAACATACTATATCAACTCAACATAATATGGTTATGTGAATAGCCAAGTGCACGCAACACATATATCGTTACGTGATGAACCGCCTTGTGTGTGTGTGTGTGTGTGTGTGTGTGCGTGTGACAGCAGCGTCGTGGAGATTAATTTAGCATTTGCTGTATAGCTGATGCATCAACAACTTTGCCGCCTACCTACGCGTGAGAGGATCAAAAGCGACGGAGCAGTAAGGTCGACCTTGAAGCGCGCATCAAATGCCGCGTCGCCTCAACGAGCCAAGCTCTGAACTAGCTGAACGGTTTTTACTATAGGATACAAAGCGGTGACCATATAATTTTATTGGTGGAAAGTCTGCAGCTAAGTTCAGTGCAGGTCGCAATCTGGCTTTCGTATACATCCGATTAGTACGTTTTGAAGTACGGAAGTCTGAAAAGGCCGTTTTTAGCCATGTTGGAGGGCTTAGAAACAGTATTTTTAGTGAGCGTGCCGTCTTAACAATGAGGTTCCGACCTTGTCTGAAGTTTGTTTTCTTTTCGTACGTTGCCACAATGGGCACACGTGGGATATTTTCGTGGGAAAAAAAACCTGTTTACGGACACACTGCAACGTATTTGAAGAGTGGAGTAGGCGGCCCCCTTAAGGAGAAAGTTTTCATAAGAATTACTTCTACTAAACCTTAGTTCTATATCTTTATCTTCGAAAAGAAAACGCATTTAAAACTACGCTTCTCTATTTTTATTTTATAGATATCATGCACAGAAACAAGGTTTTGGGGAACTTCAAAATAGCAAAAAAGAAAAAAAAAACTACTTTTTTCAGACTGCTGTCGCGTAAATAATCCTAACCGGAATCGTAAAACAAAAACAGAGAAGCATGCATTGAACTTTACAATACACTTTACGTATAAAACAAGTAGGGTTGCCGTTCAAAGTCCCATTGCAAATAGCTCTGCGATCAAAACACTACACGCCGTTTTCGCGACCCGCTCATAAAGGCGATAGGGTTGTTGATTCGAGTGCCAGTCTGACTCTTATCGCCTGCCTGTGTACTTACCTCAAACGCGGCATCTAGCTCCTGCTGTGTAGGGCTCTATACTTTTGAGTGTAGTAGAATATGTACACTTTAAGATAAATAAATATGTTACATTTCAGAGCCCAAAATTGTTGAGGTTGGAAAATGCATTGAATTTGTTCGGTTTAGGAGTGTAACTTCTCTAAAATGTTTAGCTTCAAACACGATCAAACGTGGCAGTCGAGTGTGTTCAACTAAATATATTTAAAAGACCTCTAGTGTGGCTGCGGGCTAGGGCTTCATATGTCGCGTCGTTAGCCCCAACAATAAGCCCTGAACTGCTATGCAAGCTTTCAGTCGAACCGATCGCAGGGGACTTAATTTAAGACTAGACTCGTACTCAGAAGTCACATTGGATTTTATTTCGTTTTTTTTTTTTTTTTTTTTTTTTTTAATTCTGATAGGTAGAGCCACGATTTTATGGCGAAAAGATTTTTGCAACATTTGGTTTCAATGAGTCATGTGCGTATCTGCAGATCTGCTGCATCGCCTGTGATTGGATGATTTTACTTTCACTTGCCGTGGCAAATTACAGACGTACGGAGTCACAATAATCTTATTCTGATTTGTGCAGTCAAATGAGGGATGTGTCACGCTGCCAGTATTCATGAAGCAGACCTACAGGTGTGCACGAGAGACACTGAAACAAAGTGGGGCAAAATTCTTTTCGCGACAAAATCGTGGCCCTACTGATAGGAAAAATTTAAAATGTGTGACTAACGTAACAGTACAGATATTGCAATTTAGCCATCCTATAATTAACTACCCCACCATCAGTGCAGCAATTTTTTTGATTTCATAACTTTCTGAACTGATTGCGACTTTACTGTATACGTTACCAGCTGAAGCTCAGAGGTAATAATTTTTTCTTCCTGGAATTAAAAAAAAAAATTCTATGCAGCAACTGGTGCTGAGCCTTAAGAGCTAGTTTCTTTGTTTCTCAGTGATTTCGAAAGCATATTTTTAGTTCTATCTAATACTCGTATCAAAATTTTGCTCCACAGTTTGATACTAATATGTCATAGGCGTGGAGGGGACCTCAACACCTTCCCCAGCGTAACACATGTGTAGGTATCGTACCGGCCTTTGTGTGAGGAGGCAGCCACGTGGTCGTCGACCCTACCCTGAGAGTACAGAGTCATATTGGCCACGTCAAGTTGTACTGACAGAAAATAACCCAGAAAAACTGAGAAAAACCATAAATGCAACTTCAACGTCATTATAAAAATGGATTCATATTAATAAAATACTTCTAATTGTAAATATATCTCTATTCTTTCAGTTTATTAAACAAAATAGAACCAAACAACAGATAATTAAAAAAATACCATAATAATATAAAAGAACTGCCGGTTATAAAATCTTTGGGATTGTCCTTAGATAAAAGAATAACATGGTGTTGCCATGTAAGAAAATTTGAAAATATGCTATCATCAGTATGTTTCATTCAAGAGCGCCAAAAGATGTTTTAGATATAAGTACTTTTAAAATGGTCTACTATGTGTATTTTCATTCTGTTATGATATATAGTATACAATTCGGGGGAAATGCTGGTAACAGTATGACGCGGACCAAGCCGCGCGTCCTTCGGAACAGCCCGTCGTGCGCACCATGCACTGAGGGAGCACATCTGGGACCTTATTCTGTAACTTCTCCTCGGTAACATCAGTCATCCGTTACTGACTTTTGTAAGCGTCAGCGATACAGATAGTCATGCGTGACTGTCTTTCAATGGTATTCTGTTAACCATTTCTGTAACGTTCTTTAACAGCTGTGATATAGGTTTGGCAACATTGTAGGTACCTTTCCGAAACCATTAAAATAGCACCTTAAATGTTATATTTCTGGCCATTAGTAGTAACACGCGGCCACACGATTTACATCTTGATGTGTGGCAACGTGAACGTGTTTTTAGGTTAAAGGTTGGTTAATGGATTAACTTTGTGAAATTGAGGCCGAAGCTACGATGTTTCGTTCTAAGAGAACGATTTTTCTAAGTACGAAATAATGTTAAATTTCATGAGGCAAAATAAGGAATGTTTGAGGTAAATTTTGATACTGAAATGTTTTTATTTTTCGTAAATGAACAATCGCCTTGTTCTAAATAAAAGAAGATTTAGAACTGAAACCTCTTCATAAGTTTTATTGAACATAAAACTTGAGATAGTATAAACTCAGGCTTTCTTTTGTAATAACAACCATAGAGTAAATAAAACAATAAATTTCATAACATTCTCCGCAGCCTAGAGAGTCACAAAGTCTTCTAGGTGAACAGGTTTTTTCTTGTTCCTAATAGAGCGTCTTGGAGGAGGATCGCCTTGTTTAGGTTTTGAGTTCCTGTGAGTTTCATCAGCGACTTGAGGAGAAGATCTAGTGTC